>JANHGN010014330.1:0-57226 GCA_024605025.1 Megaceryle maxima
TGACTCCCCTCCTCTTTTTTGACCCCCCCCCCCCCCCCGTTAGTCAGATGGCTATCTTCAACAACTATCAGTATGATGGTTTCTGTAGACTTCCACTTGCTATTAACTCCTTAAAGAAGCTCTTGTTAGCTGATACAACACTGGCCAGTTTCAGCTATAATTGAGCTTTGGCCTTTTGTGTCTTCTTGCATATGTGAACCACAGCTCTGTAATCTTCCTGCAAAGCCTGACCTCGCTTCCAGAGATGATACAGTTTCTTTTGCCTCTTGACTTCAGCCAAGGTGGTCTTCTGCCCCACTTGCTCGACTTAGGACACAGTGGAATTGCCTGTTCCTGTGCTTCTAAAATATGCTTCTTAAAGACTGAACAGCAAGCACTCATGGACTCCTGAGCTCCCAAAAGCAGATTCCCAGGGTACTAGTACTAAGTTTTATCTATTTTAACAACAGATAAGGTGCAAGGACAATTTACCTTGGAAAATTCAGATTCCCTAGGTTTTGAGCCATATGACTCAGGATTAAATGTGTGTCTTAAAGGCTGTAGGTCAAATAACAGTTATAATCCTCATTTGCTGGGTACATTCCAGTATATAAAGCAACCACTCTGCAAGTACTGCTGTGGTGCTTTGTGCCTCCCCATTCCAGTGAAGTGTTAGCCTCATAACTCTGCAACAGAGCTGGCAAAAGAGTAAGATTCTGGAGAGGTTTGAGTGGTCATTCCCGGCAGAGAAGATTTGTACTGCAAAGGAGGAGCGCTCTCAGAGGGCAGCACAGCCCTCACCCACCAGATCCTTGCTTGGAAAACTTTGCTGGCCAAGACAGCTTGAGCAGAGACTCCCCCCTCAGGCAGTCCCTGTACCTTGTGTGCCTGCACAGTTGCAAGTACAGATGCTCTTCTTCCAGGATGAGAATTGCCAGCCCTGATGGAGTGGGGAAAGAACATTAGGGGAAATCCTTGAGGCTCATTTTGCATTGTGGAAGGATGTGGAATGGGAAGAAGAGAGCAAGTTGGGGGTGCGCTAATTCAAGAGCAGTTTTTTTCTAAAAGTGCTTTGTTGTTTGTTTTTCTTTTATGGCAGACAGTACCTAACAAAATGATAAAAAAAGTGTAGCTTATGACTCATGTCTCATTAGTGAGGATCTCCATGCTCATCTTTGAGGACTATAATTGTGAGCAAAGTGGGGTAAAAAAGCCTTTCAGCATCTTCAGACAGCATGTGCTTAACGTGCTGAGGTGGGGGAGTCTTTGTGTTGGTTTTGACAAGCCATTTCATTCCCTTCATTCTTTTTACATCAGTAGTCCTGAAATTTCAGGATTTATCTCATTCCTTGCTCAGCAGTCTTCCTGGGCAAGATATGAAATGAAAACACTTGTGTTGCCTATGGCCTGAAATGCTCTGTCATTAATGAAGATTTTCCATATGGGATCATTTAAAATTGTAGGGCAGGTGCTGTAATGGGAAGCCCCCAAAAGCACAGCAGCCTCATGGCTATGAGAGCTGGGGGACAGCATCCAGAGTGTGCATGTGAGAGGGCTTGCCCAGCTATCATTGCTGGAGGAGAAGGCACCTCTCCCTTCGATGAGAGCTATTGGCTTGCCCTTCCTGCTCAGCTCCCACGTCAGAAAGAGCTTTTTAATCTCTAAATGAGAGCTTAGATCAGGACTGATTGTGATCCCTGGACTATGTGTTCCCTGGCAAGATGACTAAACCAAATGTTAATTGCTCTTGAAGTCAGCCTTTAATCAACTCATCTTCGGTCCTGGCCACTGTATCTCAGTTAGGTAGAAACATTTCTTTAGCCTTACAGCAAGCACTAGAGGAAAAAATGAGAGGGGCTTTTGGAAGCATCCTTGCTGTGTCTGTGCTGAGGGCATCTCCACACAGGAACCTCTTACCTAAATAGCTTCCCAAATTGCTGGAAAAAATCCTCTGCTTTTCTGTCACACCAATTTTCAAGACCTTTGAGCGCTCTCAAAGAAACAAAAAATAAGCATGTAGTGCAGTGATTTTTGCACTGGTAGCTGGCGAGTATGCTGCTCCTCAGCATACACACCAAACCTTGGTATTTCCTGATACATTCTTGAAGCACATCTGGATGAGCTGTAGCAGCTTTCTCCTCTCATGCGCACACCCATTATTTGGTGCGAGAGTTTGTGTGGGCAGGGCAATAGCACAGCCCTCACAGACGAGCTCCAGTTTGACCCTGTGCCAGGCAGTGTGCAGTGAGGTGAGAATGCTGCACCTGTGGGGTTGACCACAGAGGTACCTATGGGACTTGTCAGGCTGTGTCAAGTCTTTGGGTTTTGCTTGTATGACACCCAGCACTGGAGTCATGACAGTCAGTTTGTGTTGGGGTGGGGTGGCTTTGACAGTACAATTTTGCTCAGTACTCACCTTTCTCCTTTTGTCATCTCAGATCCCACTTTGCAGGTGGACACGGCCACCGCCAACCTCACTGTGCAGGAAAAGGAGTCCTTCCCACTGGACTGCAGCATCCTGTCCCGCTCCAGCCCAGAGTCCCACTTTGCGGTGACGTGGTACAACATGCGGGCCAAAGAGATGGGCAGCCATGTGGAAGAGGACGAGGAGGAGGAGAGGGAAGCGGTGCTGAGTGTGGGCCCCGATGCTATCTTCAGCCCTGAGGCCGGTCGCTGGGAGGGCCGCCTGCGCTTCCAGAGGCTCTCAGCAGTGCTGTTCCGGCTGACGGTGCTGCAGGCCAGTGGTGCTGACACAGGCAACTACTCGTGCCGTGTGGAGGAGTGGCTGGTGGACCCCAATGGCATATGGTACCGGCTGGCGGAGGAGGAGTCGGGGACAGTTGCTGTTCATGTGCAGGATGCAGGTGAGAAGAGGCAACGACCGTTCTTGGGGGCATGGCCCTGGCATCCCCTGCATCTTTGGTTCAACCAAGATAAAAAGGCTGAGGAGTGAATGGGACTGAGTTGTAACCTACCCTAGGACAAGTCTGTGGTGCCAGTGCCTTTCCAATCAGCTCGATGGCTCATAGCCCAGCTCTTGGTGGCACTTGAGCGTCCACACTGCACTTAGATCTGTACTGGGGCTGCCTGCCCCACAGCATTAACCACCTGGTGTGTCTCAAGTCAGTGGGGGTGGACATTGCCCCCCACAGAGGGTTAAGCCTTCCCTTTGGGAAACACTTTGGAATTTGGCTTAGATCTGCGCAAGGTTGCAGACTGTGGCACAAGGGCCTCCTACAAGCAACTCTTGAAGGCGTTGCGTCATTCAGAAGCCCTAGAGATAACTGAGGTCATGAGAGTTTTCTGGGGCCTTAAGGGAGATACCCTGGGGTGCTGCTTCTGTGTACCATCAGGAAGAGAATGAACATTTCATGAGGCTCCCCACTTTATAAGGTATCATATAGTCTGCATCTGGGAGGACTTTCCCTAGCACTCATGAAACTCTTGGGGGAGATAAAGCCAAAACATGCCCTGCAATAACTTTCTTCTGCTGCTCTGTTTTACAATATTGGTTTTTTTTCTTAGAGCCCTGCCTCCTGCATTGACACAGATTAATGAGCATCTGGGGTTTTTTTATGTTCCTGAAGAAGTTTGTGGGCCCTGCATTGCAAAGAATTTCTGAAATATGACCATCCTGTGTCTCTTTCCAGGCTCCACCTTACAGTCTGTCATCTGCTCCAACGACGCCCTCTTCTACTTTGTATTCTTCTACCCCTTCCCCATCTTTGGCATCTTGATCATCACCATCCTCCTGGTGCGGTTCAAGAGCCGGAACTCCAGCAAGAATTCGGAGGGCAAGAATGGGGTCCCGTTGCTGTGGATCAAAGAGCCTCACCTCAACTACTCCCCCACTTGCCTAGAGCCACCAGTCCTCAGCATCCACCCAGGAACTATAGACTAAAAGAGGCAGAGGTGCCCAGGGAACACGCAGAGAGAGAAAGAGAAGCAGAGACACACGATGAACCCTAAGGAACAGAGAGGGTTTTGTTGTTCTTGTTTCATTTGTTTCAGTGTCTGTGCTCCAACACGGCGACTGAGCGCTGTGGAGTGCCCAGCCAGCGGGCACGGGAAGGTCCGAGGCTTCCTCCAGCACCTGTGGGAACACACCCCCTCGCCCCAATAGATGGAGGGTCCCTGCTCTATATAGCAGATGTTCCTTTCAGATTAATTTTGCTCCCATCAGTTGCTGTCTTTTTGGCCATTACTTTTTCGTTGCCGTTTCTTTTTTGGTCACTCAAAGAACTTAAGGCTTCCCCCACCCTCCACACAGCAAGGAGTTCCCAGGGCGCCTTTGATCCTGGGACGATCTTTTTGGAAGTAAATGTATATGTTTTCCAGACCAGACTGGTTTTCCTCCTCAGACTCGGTGCCATGGTGAAGAAGGTACCTTCCCAAGGTGTGCTAAGCTAGCTCCTCCCTCTTCCAAAAAAAAGCCAGTTCCACTTCTGGAGGAGTTAGCTGCGCTACTGGGAGGTCCATCTCAAAGACTGGCTGTAGCCTCAGCATCTTCTACCTTCCATCTTACTGTTCTCTCAGAAGGGAGCAATTCACCTTTTGGGAGCATTCCCAGCTCTTAGAGAGACTGAATATTCAGCGTGCTTGCAGTCAAGACAAAAGCAATTTCATTTGTCTCCAGGAACTGAAGGGAACGGGTGGAAGGAGGACATCTAAAAGCCCTGACTTTGTTGGTAGCAAAGAAGGTCCTCATACGGTCCAGCTTACCAGAGTCATGCTCCTCCCTGGTGTCCATGCTGCCACCTCTGATGAGGCAGGTCCCCTCTGTGCCCCTGTTGCCTGGGGACAGATGGCTGGATCTAGTCTCTGAAGACTTCAACATGACCAAAGTAATGACTCTAGGAAGGGGGAAAGGGGAAGTTCCATGGGTTGGGTTCACAGCCCATGGATGGTTCAGCCAAGGACCCCAGTTGCAGCCATGCCACAGAGCAGGGACATGAAATTCACCACCACGTCATGAGTTTCCCTGCGGCTTGCGCTACTTCCCAGCACGAGCTTGGACAAGGCAAGGAGCCTGCACCACATCAGCACCCTGGGGACTTCCTTCCCTGTCCCCTTGGGCCACAAGAAATCTTCCCCTGTGTGTGTGTCCATCTGCCATTTTTCCTGTTCCTGGGGCTTTGGGAAGAGAAAACGTTTCGCCATAAGCTCCCCCTTCTGGCAAAGTCACCTGCTCTTGTCGTTGGCAGTCACTGTGGCAGGAAATGCTGTTCTTTCTGTGAAAGATATGGCTCTCACGAACCAAGCCCAGGCTCTTGCTGCATGGGGCACCTGAGCTCCCGTACCCTGTAATGCCAAGTACCCCTGTCCTGTGGAGGAAACCGCCTCCTCCCCATACGCCCTCAGCGTTATGTCTGGCGGAAGAAAATGTTTGCCAAAAATGGCCTTTTGTTGTCTTCCTTGATGTCTTCCTGGCAAATCCAGCCATTTATTTTTTGCAGCATGGCTGAAGCCAACAGGGGCAGATGGGCACAGCTGCAAGACTCCCCCACCTCATGTTTGAGAGGTGCCATACCCACAGCCATTGTCCTCTTCAGGAAGGTTGGACTGCTCTTTGTGAAGAGAACGGGTCCTCAGCAGATGCTCTGTAGCACTAGTCAGTTAGACCCTGATGCCTTGATGTCTCCAAGGTGGTGAAGCCTTGGGTGGGAGATCGGCACCATGCGTCCTCTCTCCCAACTGAGAGAGGACCGACGTGGCCACAGACTGTCCCATGCCTGGGCTTTTGAAGTCAGTCACCTCTGCTTCTCCACCAGAACAGCATTGGTTTCTTCTTCCGCTGGGAAGCCCAAATTTCACTTGACCCTCTGCAAAGTCTGCCTCCTCAAGACCTAACTACTTACTGGCCCCAGCATATGCATAATGCCACACTCCTATATATATATATATATTTATATATTATACACCTACACACTTGTCTTGCCTTTCTGGATAAGGTGTCTGCAAAGAGAGGAGTGGGATGGGAAGTGAATGGAAATGAAAAGCCAAGGCACAAACAGCAGCATCTGCAGCCAGTGGGTATTGGTTTTTAAATGTAGTATCTCCTGTATATACTGCTCCCAGGCAGGAACTGCAACTCATTTCAGCTTTAAAGGAAAACAACAACAAAAAAAAAGAGAAAATTAAGTCAGCAGGAGACATTCTTTTCTGGGAGAGCACTGCGCTGCACCCAAACCCCACTCCTCCTTGCCAGGCCCTCTGCCATGGAGCAGGGCTGTGCTGTGGGCCTCTCCCTTGACCAAAAGAGGTCACTTCCAAGCCCAGCAGTTCCTGCACCAAGCCCAGGCTTTCCCGGGAAGCCGCTCCCACAGTGGTCCCTGAATGTACCTTGCCAGTAACATTTTCTGTTGCTCTGGCAGTGTGTTGCCCAGCCTCCAACGTCTCTCTGTTTTCATACAACAGACTCTTCCTGTAACGAGTTTTAACACGAAGCTTTTCAAACCACTCTCTCTGCTCTAACTTTCTGTAATGAACCCGAGAAGAAAGAGAGATACCCTATCCATGCATGTTGTGGAACAATGTTTGGGAGGTTTTTTTTAAAAAAAGCAAACAACAAAAACTTTGTACTATGTTGCACTAAAACATGTTTTATACAACACACCTGAGAGCTGTAGTAAACTGTGTTGAAATTGTGAATCCTATCGCTGCTGCTTTTGTCAGACGTGGGCTTTCGTTGCGCATTTGTGTGCACTCCCTGCACAAAGGTGTGCTGCGCTCCCCCGTTCACTGAGCCTCTCCCTCTCCCAGCACCCGTATTCCCGATGCATTAATGCTCCTCCCACCCCAGTAGCACATCTCTGTCTTGCAGGCCAGAGCTTGCAGATGCCTTGCACCCTCTGGCTCTTCATATTGTTCCCTCCCATCCTGTAATTCATCCTATGGCATTTGACTGAGGCATGTCAGGTCTGTTTATTGAATAGGATACACTGGTTTTGAAACTGCCCTGAAAATAGTTAAGTACTTTGCTGTGTCATAGTCTGGATTTGAAGAAAAAAAAAAAAAAAAAAAAGTATTTTTTAATAGAATTATCCACAACAAATGTTAAGTGAATAATCTTTAGTAACCATGATGTGAGAAGAATATAGTTCACTACAGAAGCTGCGTAAGTTGATGTAAAATGCAACCTGTTAACTTTCATTGTCTACTCTTACCTTGAATAAGGCTTTGATCAGTAACCTTTAAGTCCCACATTAACTGAAACAGGGAAGTAGCATGATACCTTCCAACCTGTATAGCAAAAGTCCTGTAAAAATGTGCTCTATAGATGCTCAGTGCTAGATGGCAAGTGGTGTGTCCCCAGCACTCCCTGTTGGAAGTACCAGGCAGCAAGCTTGGACGAGCTGTTGCGAGTTTGCCAGAATGCACCCCTCCAGGCACACATACGCCCCCTGCGGTCAGGCGGCAACCCCCGCCCCCCCCCCCCCCCCCGCATACTCTTATGGTCAGGACCCTGGTTTGGGGTGGCTTGAGGGGGTTTTGCTGCTTGTCCTGCTCCTGGAGCACAGCTAGCGATGCTGCAGCAGGTGCTTCTGCTCACCTTGAGGCCCAGACAATGTGCAGCTGCCGTGCAGTGGAGAAGGGATGTCTCAAGGCTTGGACCTCACGGCTCAAGGGACCATCGTGCGCTCCCATCAAACCACCTTGTAATTGCTCCCCACCACCCACAAGCCCCAAACTGCTAGCTCCAAAACGGCCTCCCCACTGAAACCAAGACAAAACAGAAAAAAGCAGGTCTGGCTCCATTTTACACTCTCACATTCTTCAATCCAGCAAACTGTTTGCAAAACTTGGGAGTGGGCAGGGGGCAGCAGGTGGGTTAAGAGCACCTCTGGAGGGGCCCCGCCACCCCCACCTAGGCAATGTGGTACAAGTCCTTGGCCACCTGCTCCAGGCGGTCCCTGTACTCCACGTGGGCATAAAGGGAGGCAGGGACACCGTGGAAGCCATGCATGGCCCCCCACCAGCAGGCTGCAATGGCAGCAGTGGAGTCACTGTCACCACCATGGAAGAAAGCTCGGTGAGCCAGCTCTGCCCAGGAGTCCCCCGCGCCCAGCAGCGCATCGTAAGCAATCATGGGGGCGTCATGCCCACTGCTGCCCCCCCAGCCGTCATAGCTGAGGGAGGTGTAGAAAAAGTCTCTCTCTTCCACGCCATACTTTGTGGGGAAGGTGGGCGGTGAGATCCCGTCTGATATGCCTCTCTCTGCCAGGTATTTTTCCCATTGCTCTTCAAAGTAATGCCTGCAAAACAGGAGAAGGGATGGAGGGGCTGACCCACAGCAGAAGCACACACCCAAGCCCCCCTCAGGCATGCCAGCCGCTAGCTGAAAAAGCGCCACGTCAAGAGCCTGGAGTGATGGCTCTGCAAATGGCAGGCGTCCCCCATTTGTCAAACGAGGGGCATGATTTACAGTAAGAGGCATAAGTGTGTGTTTCAGTGAGTTAGATTTCCCCTCTGTCCAGCCACATGGGAGAAGGCAGACCAGCACCTGCTGCTGTCGCACTGCACAGGATTCAAAGGCTCAGAGCGAGAGGTGAGTCATAGTCCCAAATTCAGAGCACCTCTGCCCCAGTCTTGAGTGTGCCCCTGCGCACAGAGCCGCACTGAGTCTGCACTAACCACATTTGGTTAGAACTTTCAAAGTGAGCTCAGCCCTAATGCCGGTGCTGTTCCACAGCACTGCTTCCCATTTTTCATCAGATCACAGTTGCTTGAGATGACAAGTCTAGCTACTTCATTCTGGATCCAAAAAATGTCACAACTACATGACCCAAACACCATCTGCCTGTTTGGGGGTTTTTTTTGTTTTGTTTTGTTTTTTTAATAAGTGGGCTTCAGAGACTTTCTGAATCAATTTGATCCCACGGCAGGCATATGCTGCTCTAGAGTTTACCACACTGTGGTGACTGAAGCTTAAGCATAAACAGAGCTTGTCCTTGCGTATGTGAGGTTTAACAAAACTTGGTGCTTGGAGCACAGCTCACCATTGCCCCATGTTCTCCTCCACAAAGAAGCCGGTGTCCCACACGTAGGCTTTTGCCTGTGGCAGCACCTCCAGCAGCCTCTTCCCCCAGGCTGGGGGGGGCACACCATTCACTGCTAAAGCTGTGAAGAGGGCTGAAGCCAGGGACCCCAGGTAGCCGGTAGGATGGTGGTGGGTCATTCGGCCGCTCTCAATGCTGACTTGTACCAGGGTATCCAGCTCAGCGGGGTGGCAGAAACGCAGCCCAATGCACATGGAGCGCATGGCGGCCCCACAGCCTCCCGCCCGTGGATTGAATGGGATCCTCCAGCCATCCGGCCGTCCTGGATCCAGCTTCAGCGCGCTCTCCTGACACATGGCACCTGGACAGGAGCAGCAGAGCCCAAGAAAGAAAAAAGAAAAGAAAAAGAAAACTGAGTCAATAGGAGACAGGGTCACGTAGCTTGGGAACTGAGCGATGACAAGCAAGGTAGTGGAGAAGGAAGCATTATTCTGTGTATGGGATACCACCACCACCCCCCCCCCCTTTAAAAACATCAGTTATCTGCTCACATACATATCCTGCCTTAAATTGCCAGTGCATCCCACATACTCCCAAGCAGGCCTGGTAATTCCTGTTTGTAAAAATAATTTAAAAGTCATGGAGGGTAAGAAACACTCCACTGATGATATATTTACATTATTTATATTTGCATTTTTTGTTTACATTTTTCATTTACATTTTTCATGTTATTTATTTAATAACTTATCCATAAAACATATACTATATATATTAGGCATATTATGTACACATGCAGCTACATATCTAGATAGACACGCACAAATAGAAACAGAAAGGAAGTTTGAAGGATTCCTGACCCAAGGTGAGGCTACACACCTCTGCTTTTTTTAGTTGTTTAGCCTTTTTACAGGACCTTTTAAAGGCAGAGACTCCAGAAGCTCCCCAGGAGCTTTTCCCATTGCCTCACTGATAGGAAATGTTTTCCAGATCTCCATTCCTGCAGTTTTGTCAGAAAGTGATGAATGTAGCATCTCCCTCAACACCATGCAGACTGCATGTAACCAGCTTTACTGTATTCCAATAAGCTGAAGAACAGTTGTACTGACACCAAAGGTTTGTCCAGTGCTCTAGAGCTCATCTCCAAACACAGCCACTAACAGACAACTACAGAAAGACTATAAAAAATGAGACAAGTACAATGTTTCCCCAAGAAGACCTGCCTGGCTTCCAGGAGACAGGGATGCACAGTCTGCTTGAGTCAGAAGATGGAACCAAAGTGATGTGTTCAACTGAACTGGTCTCCTTAGCTTGAAGCCACACGTGCCTCCAGACTCCTTTAACATCCCATGGTAACCAGAGCCACAGTTTTGTTATGCAAAGCATTTCCTTTTGTTTTAAACTGCCATTTGACAATTTCCTTAAATTGCCCTCTAATTCTTACATAGCAAGAAAGAACTCTTCATGCTCCAGGCTTTTCAGGATTGTATATACTTTGTCCCTCTCCATCAGTTTTTCTCCTGTCTGCTCCAAGCTGACATTTGCCTCTTCCTCTGGTGGGAAGCCATACCCCTAACTCCTCCTTGCCCCACCTCCATCTCACTCATAGTACTGCTATATACTTTTTGAAGAAATTACTCTGCTAAAAATAAGTAATGGCTGGCTGCTGTCAGGAATAAGGTCGCACGCTGGTTTAAGTGCCTGTAGCGTCCTTCTTTTCCAACAGGGTTGCTACATTATAGGCTTACTAGATCAGCATAGGATACATGTGGTGTGAACAGAGAAACCAGCTCCCCATGGTTATCTCAAACCAAAACAGCAGCTCAGTGCTGCAGCTGTTGGGCTATTTGCCCCAGAAGCCTTGTCAAATGAAATCAAGTCTGAGAATGGAAACAAGTCTTTGCAAGTATCCCCCATTGGACAAACTGGGCTGCCGATCAGCACAGACCGTGTCAGGCCATTTTAGCTCCTGTGAATTTCACAGTGTGACCCAGGCACAAACAGACCTGCTATTTCACCAGCCTCATCTACTCCTGCTATGCTGACACATCAGCCTTTTGCCTGACAGCGTCATCACACCCTTCCCAGTAGATGAGACCTGCTGGTTTTGCAGTGTCACACAGCCAGCCAAGTCCTGGATCAGTTCAGTTGTTCCTTACACATCCTTCTTCTCAGTGATTTAGAGTGAAAATTGCAGGGCCATGTTTCTCTGACAGAACAAGCAGTAGGCAGAACTTTGGTGTGGGTAGCACTGGACTCTGCCAGTACTTACCACCACCACGATCTAACTGAACTGCCTGGGAGTTTGCCTTTGTGATGTCTCGAAGTGGGAGTACGTTCAGGCCTCTAAATCTGCTTTTAACATAGATTATCAAATAAGTGTTGGCTGCTATGTATTGAACTTGTTAAGAGGGGTATCAGTATAATTCCCAACTTTATGATTATTAACAGGATACTGGCATTTTTTCAAAAATCTAACTATACTCAGCATTGCACTTATGACCTGTAACAGGGCATTAAAAAGAACCCATCAGACAAAGCCACATTTTTTAAAAAGCTGTGACAACTACCCTATTTGAATGTTCCTGGTGAAACACCCCTTCTTCCAGGAAGACAAGGGGAAGGTGAGAGAGCAAAGGGACCAGGGTAGCTTGAAATCATAATCTGCATAACAAAAGCAAAACAAACTCTGTAACCTTGCTGGAACTTTGAGAAAGACATTTCTTCAGGACACGTTTGGGCAGATAAGAGACCAGTCAACTCAGTCCTTTATGAAAAGTGAGATTGTTCCTGCATTAACTGTAGTCAAAAGAAAATGAGGGAAAATAACAAGGCTTACTGTAAGGAAAGACTGGTTATTTTGCAATAAAGATTTACTTGCAGCTTTAAACCCGTGCATATTGCTTTAGGAGATGATTACTGATAACCTGCAAATGCAAAAAAAAAAAAAATTGCATAGAACAAACCAGTACATGACAGCTAAGACTCTTGTGGTTTATGAAGTATTAGAAGTATTATCCTCATGCTTTTAAACAGTTAAAATATTAAAAAATTTGAAACTGATTTAGGAAGACTAAGCTGAACTCATGTTTTCAGGTCTTTTTTAAAAAACAAGGTTTTTAAAAAAACAAATACTGTAGGAGTTTTGGAATCAGAAAATTCTAAAATCCACCAAATCCTTGTTAGGAATCCTTTGTACCAACAATAAGAAACTAAAAGTAACCTGAGGAGGGTTCTGGTCTAAGGAAAGAAGACATACAAGCGAAAAGCAGTGTGCGAAGAAAGATAACCTGAAAAAGTTTCAAATACAACTGGACACTACTTGTGAAGTAAGCTTCCATTCCTCTTATTTAGACTCTTCATACAGTTGTTTGGTATCATTCAATACACATTAAACAAGCAAGTGCTAAATAATTCCACAAGGAGAAGAATTGGACAAGCAGAGTTTTGAAGCAGAAGGTTTCCTGGAGAGCTGTGGAGGCAGAGGTAGCTGTACCATGAAAAAAAAATTATGTCCATGCTTGTGTCACTTAATTCACTGGCTTTGTTATCTGCCTTGAACAATGAATTTGGGGCTGTGGCACACCACAGATAGCAATGATGGATGTAGAGATTTACCTGTCATTGAATTAAGACAGTGAGTTCTCTCCTGGGGCTCCATACTCAAGGGACCCTGCCCTGGCCCTGATGACTCATAACACTGTGGGAATCCCTTTGTTACTGTGCATTTTGGTTTTCAGGTCTGGACTCCCTTGTGTGGGTGAGCAATGTGACTTTCACCCCACTGTTCTGGGGGAATCTCTTGTCAGGTGAAAGTTGCAGCAGCAACTTTCCATTCTCAGCCTTAAGGTCTGCAATTCCCTGGTGGCTACTTACTTGGGCAAGAACACCATCACTTTGTGTTATGTACTCAGTGAAAATCCATTTACACTGAACTGCTGAAAGAAGTTATTGACATGCAACTTCTATCAATATGGCATGGAGACTGCAGACTGCAGACAGCTCTTCAGGATATGGATTTGGTATCCCCTTTGTAAGCACATCAGCGGGCATTCAGCTCTTGTCAGGATTTAAACTCAGAGCCAAGTGCCTTTCCTGTGGCTGCAGCAGGAGCACTTCATAACACTCTTGCAAGAACATTCCCAACAGAATTTCATTTTCTTCCATGTTACTTTCATCACTTCCCCCAAAATTTTACAAGTGTCCATGGACCCACTAGAAGCTGCATTCTTTTGTTTAGCTACATAACCTGGCCTTTTCTTTTCACTTCAATTAGTGTCCATAGCAATTTTACTTTAAAAAGTCTTCAGTTCCAAATGGGAACTGCTTTTAGGCATAATGCAGCTCAGCTGCTCACAGGACTGCAGCAGGCGTGCTATTATCCTTAGCTATTAATCACTAATACTTAAATTTTAGGTTATTTTCCTTTTCATCTCATGTTTTAGACACCAAGTGGAGGCAATAATAGCTACCAGGTGCTGTCTAGCTGCCAAGGTTAGTCCACCTTGGCAGACCCTATCAGCTGGGGGAACCACAGCAGTGAATCTCTTAGAAGTTTAACCTGCCACCTCCTGCTACCTTGGCAGGCATTGTTATCCCTTCCTAAATAATTTATCAATTCCAGCAGCTGAGACTATCTGTGTTAAAGAATACTGATAATTTAGTTCTTTACACAAAGGTAGAAAATCACTGTGGAAAGGTAAGCAGAATAAATTTCTGCTCAAGTTTCCAACCTGGTCTACCCTGGAACTGCACAGCTATGTCACTCTCTACTCAGTGGCCCTAAGAGAGCAATGCAGAATTTGGCCTTTCCCATGTTTACTGTCAAGCCAACAGGCCAAAGGCAAGTTAACAGGGCTCAAACACATCCGTAAGAATAATTTGTAAATGTGGGCAAAACAGTATTTTTCATCAAGAGAAGCCCAAATAATTTCAGCTTGCCTTACTCCGTTCTCTTTAGTTCATCCTGAAACAGATGCTGAGTGTGGAAAACTTCTGCCTTTACATGAAATACAGCTAATGCTGTGAACAGTCAAAAGCACAGCCAGGGCCAGCCTCAGCTCCAAGTTGCAGGAAAGGGAGAGACATGAGTGACAGGACAGCTCTGCTCAGAAGGGTTACCTGGAGCTCTGTCCTTCATGTCGTTCATGCACTCCTTGTAGTTCTTTGCAATCAAAGAATAGAGATGTGCTAAACTTGGCTTTTTCCCAGCTGCTGCTAGGGCTTCAGCTGTGGCCAAGTGCATAACTGTATCATCACTAACTTTCCAGCCTTGGATGCTGAAGTTGCTGAGTCCTCCCATCTCTGCCAGCTCTTCGTGGATGGCTGGGCCACTCTGCAGGAACTCCCATTTCCCATTGTAATAGCCAAGCGTGTCACCAACTGCACTCAGCACCATTGACGCCACATAGTTTTCCATCACCTTGGGACACAGTTTTTGTCCCAGGACTGCTTCAATGCAGAAAACACTATGAAGGGAAAAAAAAAAAAAAAAAAAAAAAAAAAAAAAAAAAAGGAGATTGAAAATAAAACCTTTCCCAGTTCAGTTTAGCCTCTACTGCTAAGCTTCATCAGGCTGGACAACCAGCCTAGCACCTGATGCACCCTCAAGGGACTTCAAAGCATGTACTTCCCCATGGACCTCCAGCCACCCACACCCACCAGTGGGTAAGGCCAGGGCAGCTCAGGGCAGCCCAGCCTTGGGCCAGGGACAGCAGGCCTGGGGAGGACTCAGGGTGGTGTTGGTGGCAGCCCAGGACCACACTGTGTGTCGTAGCTGGGTCAGAAACCAAAAAGCGAGAGCAAGACTGCAGACGTGTGTGCAAGTTATATGGCCATGCCCATGTTCAACACATTTTTGCACGCAACAAGATAGGCTCCCAGCTCCTCTCGCACCCTGGGGATAACGTGAGGCTGAGCTCCCGCGCCTTCGCGGGGCCTGTCAGGGGCGATGCGCACAAGGGGCCTTAGGCAATGCCTGGCCTTGCTCGGCGGGCCGGCTACAATCGCGGGCGCTCACACACGCCGAGCTGGCTACCCCGGCAGGTTCCTTCAGCATCCCATCCCACAAACGCACGCTCCGCCTCAGGGTTTGCTGCTCCGCAGGGCGAGGCCGTTTCGCTTCGGAGAAAGAGAGGCGGGGAAGGATGGCGTGGCCTGGCGGGGCCGGCCGAGGCCGAGCCGAGGATCCGCGCCGCTGGGTGAGGCGGTCCCTCGGCCCTTTCCGGGTCCCCGCGAGTACTTACGCAGCCAGCCCTGCGAGCAAGGGCTGCCGGGGCCTGGTCCCGCTCGGCCGTGGCGGGCGGCTCCCCAGTGACATGCGGAGCGGCTGGGAAGACTCGGGCCTGGACGCCCGGTGCGTCTCGGAGGGGCCCTCCAGCAGCCTTCGCCTTCCACCGCCTACCGCGGCGGGAGGCCCCGCCTTGCCAGCCGGGCAGCCAGCCGCTGAGGGCGGGGGGTCGGTCTCAGACGAGCCCGGCGCGTCTCTGCGCTTCCTTCAGCTCTTCCCTCGGGGCCCACTGCTGCCTTGTCACGGTCACGGTGTCCTTTGCGCTGCCGGAGGGCCCGGTCCCCGGGCCGCGGCGCTGGGAGCTGGGGAGGGAACTGGGCGTTTTCTTTCATTTTCTTGGCGCCCTCAGAAGCACAACAGACAGCTCGGAAACGCAGCTGCCTCATCAAAAGTCACCGCGTGGAAATAAACTATTTTATTTAATTAATAATAATAATAAAATTGCTTTCAATATTTCCTTTTTCTATGTGACTTTCTCAGTTCTGTACGCATCACTGGTGAGGCCGCACCTTGAGTACTGGGGTCAGTTCTGGGCCCCTCTCTACAAGAAGGATATTTGAGTTGCTGGAGCATGTCCAGAGAAGGGCAATGAAGCTGGTGAAAGCAGGTCTAGTGAGGAGCTGCTGAGGGAATGGGGGTTGTTTAACCTTCAAAAAAAAGCTTAGGAGAAACCTACTGCTCTCTACAGCTACTGGAAAGGAGGTTGTAGAGAGGTGGGTCTTGGTCTCTTCTCCCAAGTAACAAGGAATAAGCCAAGAGGAAATGGCCTCAAATTATGCCAGGGAAGGTTTAGGTTAGACATTAGGGAAAAATTCTTCAGAAAAAGGGTTGTCAAACACTGGAACAGGCTGCCCAGGGCAGTGGTGGAGTCACCATCCCTGGAGGTATAGAAGATGTGGATATGTGGTGCTTAGGAACATAGTTTAATGGTGGACATGCTGTGACGGGTTAACAGTTGGACTCGATGATCTTAAAGGTCTTTAAGACCAACTTAAATGATTCTATGATTCCATTGAAACTGTTCCCTAGTTGCATGTGCAGCCCCCCTCCTTCTGGCTGAGACACAGCTGCAGCAGCCATCTCCTGGGTGGGCGCAGGGCCCCTATCTGCAGGCCCTGCTAGGTGTCTTTGCTGGGAGAAGACCTGGTGGGGGGCTTTCCTAGCCTTCGGTTTTCTTTCCCCTCCTTTTCCAGCACTCATTCACTGCAGCCTGAGCTGTTCTCTATCCCTTACTGGGAGTCTTTGCCTATGCACCTGCCCTATCCCATGGTGTTTCAGGGCAGTGTTCTCCTCACAACTTCCAGCGTGGCCCAGCTTAGCCCCCTGGTGACCTCAGCCTCTTCCAAACTAGGGCTAGTCTTTGCTGTGTCCAGTGGTGCTGCTTTATGTTGTGTCTTGAGGTGCTTGGTGATCACATCGCCTTGCTTTACCTGTGATTTTCAATGGTGGTGGTGGTTAGGTGGCTTATGGTGCCTAGTGAATGAGTGAGGAAGGCACAGCAGCAGGAAGCAGGATGGAGCATGACTGGGGTTGCAATTTGCAGAGGTCAAACCTTTTTACCAATTGGAGGTCACTTGATGTGCCTCACATCAGGTCTCCAGACCTCTGTTTCACCCCAGAAGGTATCAGCACCTCTTACACGATGGAAAAAAAAAATCCCCCCCTGCCCCATGCTTATGAGAGAAAGCGGTGGTAGTCTTTGAGCCACAGCCCTGGGGGATTTCAGGGCAATCATGAATGTAGTGCTGGGTCAGAGCAGAGTCCCTGGGGAATTTGGGGGCAAGTGAGAGCTGGGGCTGGAGTGTGGCCTTGGGGAATTTCAGGTAGCTGAGAGCATGGGGCTGTGTGGTTCCATCCACCACGGCGACTGCAGCGGTTTGATATGCCATGCTTATTCAGGTATCTGCTGCTCCTCTGCACCCCTCTGCAAATGTGGAGTTTGAGAAGTATCTGGTTGAGAAAATAGTAACAGAAAAGGAAGTGGGAAAAGAATCTGCCAGCATCACAGCACTGACAGCGGTGCCTGCTGACCTTTTCCGCTTCTCTGCTTCATTTTATATAGAAGGGCTCTGAATTTACTCAGGTTGGCACAGCGCTTCAAAGCAAAGAGGGGTTTTTCTATCCCAAGGTTTGGGCCCATGAGAGGGAAAATCCCTCCCACATTTGGTTGGCTGGCTGTGAGGAAGAGCTTCTGCTGCAGCCTGAAAGGCAGAGGAGCAGAGTTGCAGGGTTCCCAAAATAGACAGGAAGATGGAAGAATGCCTCTGCATCAGCACACAATGCCTGTGGCACTGAGGTCTTTGGATCTCATCATTGTTTCCTGTTTCTTGAGCTCTTTCAGCTTCCTAAAAACAAACCAAGATGCGCTATGCAGTTGAGTGACATCTGAGATATGTCACAGAAAATGTAGGGGGCTCCTTGCTGACAGCTGATGATGAGCCAATAGCAGGAACATTCAGCAGGAGCCTGACAACTTGGTGTGAGAAAGCAGCAGTCCTGAGGCTCGAATGTATGTATTGATCCCAAAGAGATCTATCTCCTTGTGCAAGTCCCACAGGATGCCCACAAGGTAGGTGAGGAGAGTGCTTTCTGTCAGGGAGCACCTCCAGCTCTGAGATGGTGCAGAGCAGCATTGCCCTGACTCACCCCATGGCACAGGGAGGCGGGCATGACCGCTCACCCCCTTTTGCAAGGACGGCCTTCTGGCGCTAAGCTGTGCAAAGAGTTAAAGATTCACCATGTTGCACCTTTCTGGGGTTTTCATTATATGTATTTTTTTCTAAACAAGAATTTAGGCTGCAGTGGACCAATGGCCTGGAAAGTACCACCTTAGAGCAGCTCTCTGACATGCCCCTGCCATGTGTTGGACACTGTGGTTAGCACTCACTTAGGCTCAGAATTTTCCTTCATATTTATGTGGAAAAAAAGGGTAATTCTTTCTGACAAAAAAAAAAAAAGTGCCTTTCCAGATGACCCCAGAGTCGAGGGCTCCTATTTGGAGGGACTGTGAAGAGTAGAACTGCAGTGCTGAAGCCACATACTGATTTAGACCCTGTGGGACATTTCCTCAGAACTATATGAGGCCTTCAGGCCAAGAGATGGAAGAAGGCAGACATTAAAAATTCACAGTGCACCATCTTATAGATGGCCATGCCCCTATTCTAGATCCTACAGCTGTCCCCAAAACAGAACTGCAAGGGAAAATCTGTAATTCTGATTTTTCACCTCTCCAATTCATCTTATTTTGCCCCCCCCAGGTTCAAAGGTGACTTTCTGCAGGGTCTTCTGGGGCCCTCAACCATGTTCCTTTTGGACCAGTGCCAACCTCTTAACAGTCTCTCATTCTTTTAATAGCACTTTTTTCTCTGTAATGACAGCAGGCATATTTTTTTTTGAGTGGGGAATATTTCTGGGCTTACCCTAGTTCTCAGTCCACAGGTGCGTGTCTGTCTTTGTCACTGGCCAATAAATAATACTACACTGTAACAGGGGCATTCAAAACAGGGGCAGCAAAAGCCACGTGAGGTCAAGCTTGGGACATGGACAGCTTGCTGCGGTGAGCTCAGGCAGTACTTGCTGGTGAGGCAGCTATGCATGACCCCACAGGCACGTGCAGGGAGATGTTCACTGATCCAGAATGCTCAGGGCTGCTGCCCTTGCTCTGGCTGGAGGTCCACAGCGGGGCATGGGCACCCAGAGGCAGCAGGGCCTTCTGGCTCTGCACCTCCTTCTCCCTAGGCATGGCAGGACCTTGCTTTCTGTGGTGAACCTTGGTGGGGTTGTGACCCTCACTTCTTGCCTGACTTCCTGTGGTGATGACAGCAGGGGCCTTTGCCTCTTTCCATCATTCCGGGGAAGCACAGGTGAAAAACGTGCTGAGAGACATGGGTGCAAACACAGTCTGTGCCTGGAGCAAAGCCAGCTGCAGAGATGCTTTGGCCTAGACATGGGATCATGTGGGGAACAGTGAAAGAGGTTTTGAAGGGCTTGGCTGAAGCAAGTTTTGGACATGGCAGCTGAATAGGCACCTCTGGGTAACTGACTTTGTTTCAGAGTATACTGGAATTCAACCTCTTATTCAAGAAACCAGACTTCATTGCAGAAACATCTGCCTCTTTCTTTCCAGGCTTGCCTCCTTCCACAAACTGTCTGAAAGCAGGCCTGGCTCGCTGCCCAGGGCAAAATGGTAACAGTGGGAAATTTGTGTGATCTGCTCATTGTGGCACCTACCACTCTTTTCAGGATGCTTCCAAAAGCTCTCTTTAACACAGATTTTAAAAGAAAAATAAAAAGAATATATATGCCCACCCCTCCCCGCCCTGAGTCTAGATATTTCAAATAACCATAGATCTGCAGGGTAGAAGGTAAGCAGGATAATTGCTTTACCACAGAAAGAGGCACTGCAGTGCTGCCTTGGGACAACCCAACAATGTCAGTGACACTTGGAACATCTGTGTGAGCTGAAGGATGGTGATCACCTCTCCTACATCTGTCAAAAGGAGCTGCAGACTCATCTTTACTGCCCCTCCACTGGGTTTATAGCTGGCATGTTCGTAAATGGGAGTGTGGGGGAACAAGGACTGCCCCATCAGGCTGCAGGTCCTGCTTTCATGTCTGGGGACATCAGCGAAGCAATCCCAGCAAGCTTCTGTGGACCTAGGGTTTGGCCCAAACGGTGGATCTGAGGCTCCAGGGATGGAGGCTGGTTGTTCCGTGATGTACATCAAATGACATTTTCAGTTGTACACCAGTGCTGGCACTGTGCTCTCCACCTGAAGGGTGATGGCATCTGCAGGCCTGTGTTGCTGTCCCTTCTACCACTTCCTTTCCGTGAGCTGCTGGAAGTTGTGTCCATGTCTTTTCTGAGGGTATCAGGGCAGAGGGACTAGGAGAGGACATCAGAGGGGTCTTGTGCCAAGGGCTGTTGTGCCTGCAAGGAGAAGGGCCCATCAAAACTGCCTTACAACAACTCTCAACTCACAGACACCAGCAGGCTACATTTGGAAGTTCTTGTCACTTGCCAATGAAGATAAGCCCTAGTGGGATGTGGTGGGTTAAATGTGGCCAGCTGCTTGGTGATGGGAGGGGAGAAAGTTTCATCATGCTGTAGGTTTTTGAAAGAGTGATGCTCTTCCTGCATTGTGGAAGCAGCAATGTTTGAAGTGTTAAAAGTGCTTTCTGCTTTGAGAGCAGATTCCTCCTTTCTGTGTGAAAAGATGCAGTCTGGGGAACATAACTGCAGTGCATGATGTAGAAAAGATGCAAGGAATATGAGAAACAGCTGCAGGAGAGGGTGTTCAGCCTTCTGGGACAGAAAGCACAAGCGTGCCTTGCAACCCCAGCTGTAGCTCTGCTGAGGGTCCTGTTGTTGCAACATCAGCGGACGAACCAGGCACGTGTGGTTCACACAGGCAGCGTGTTTCCACAATGCAGTGGAGGCAAATTAAATACTGGGCTGCACCAAAAACTACTGCTCTTCCTCTTTTCCTCCAACTTTCCATCCTCCCAGCTGCATGCATCCACCTTATGCTATGAAGGTCATCCACCTGCTGTGTAAAACTGGTCCTCAATTGGTCCTCAATCCTGCCAAAATAGAGTTAGGTGAAGGTTAGAAGTAATGTAAAAATAAATGTGGGAAAGGAACTAGGCTGGGGAGTAGGGTCTCCTCTTTCTTCTGCCAGCGAATTGCAAGTGTGTTCAAGCCATTTAAGGAAATCATGGGTTGAGAGATAAACTTGAGAGAGGAATAGCTGGAGGTACTGGCTGAGGTCTGGGGAAGCAGACAGATGGGAATGGTGCTCAGAAATTCCCGTTAGCTTATCAGGGAGCACTTATAGCAACAGGACCTGCCAAGCTGAAGGGTGACTTTCCATTGCTTGAATGACTTAAACTGAAAGTAGGCAAAATCCTAGGTATGGTAGGTTAGGAAAAGCCCTGTGGTGGCTTAGAGTTATTTGATTGGGTAGTTATTTTCCACTATAATGATTTCTCTGATGGTGGGTTGTGACCTAAGCCTTATCTCCTGTCTTTCTCTTCTGGCTATTCCTTCACCAGCTCCCTCTAAAACACTGCTGTTCCTAAGAATTACTCCTACTTTTGGTCCTATACCAAATGAACAAAGGGGCATGAGAATTAGTGGGAAAGGTCTTAGAGACAGCAAAACAACATTTGAAAGGTTACTTCTGCATTTGCTTCTTCATGAATTGGATTTCAGAGAATTGGGAAGTGCTGGTGTGTGACAGAAGAGGAACATATGAACAAGACCACTGAATGCTCTGTTTTATCCATTGGTCTGACAAGGCTTAAAAATATCTTCCTGCTTCCTTTCTGTACTTACGCACTTTGTGTGATGCAATTCAATGGTGATATTGCCTTGACACATAGAAAAGTCCTCCTGGAAAGAGGAGCTGGGACATGTAAGGACATTAACTGCTGGCTTCCCCTTTTCCATCTTCAACCTCACCCTGTGCATGTACCCAAACACAGGGGAGCAGAGCTTTTGGAGTAGGCCACCAAAGACACTGGGGTGCTGTGTTTAGCACTCTGGTATGTTCCCACAATGACCCTGGTCTCGCAGAAAGGATGGACAAGCTCTTCACAGAAGTTGCTAGGCAAAGGAAGCTGCTAACCTCTTGCTCTTAAAGCTGAGATAGCATTTGAGAGCAGGGAGGAGATAGTCTGTCACCGATCTGCTGGGTATGTGACTGCACAAAACTGCAAGACAGTGTAAGAGGATACGGTTTGGGGAAAACCACATATATTTGATTTGTGATATATGTCAGACCACTTGTTGTCAAAAGTCAGTTGAAAGTTAAGAAAATCACAACTCCAGGAGACAGAGGGAGGCATGGGAACAAGAATGCTGCTCCTCTTGTAGGTCCAGTATTGCTGCGTCCATACCCCCGCAGCAACAGTGGCTCTACACTGCCTCCAAGCAATCGGTTCTGCTTGGAGCAGAGGAGAAAATAACACTTGTGCTTCCATTCTGTATCGAAGACTCCTTCCTTGTGCTCCACCCCAAACCCTCAGCAGCAGGAGCACCTGAGAGCTTCTCATTTGGCATGGATATGACAAGAGTGTGAGCTCAGGGGTCAGGCTTTGTGTTAGAGCAGGCATTTGCTGGGTGTGGGAAACATACTGGTCTCAAGTCTGTCAAAGCTGCTGTCACGCTGGAGTAGCTGGGGAGCTGTAAGAGGCAGAGGAGTGTGAGATCTTTTTGCATGCTGTTCAGTCATCTGCTTGCACTGGGACTGGTGCTTGGGAAGTGAAATTTTGCTTAACCCGTCCTTAGTCTCCAGAGCATTCTCATATTTTTTCACTGAGTATCCCTGACATGCCAGCCGCTTTGATGTAACCTAGCCATGCATGGCTTAAGTTGTGTTGCCTGTGATAGTGAAATCTGTGAGGCCACGCTTGGACTGACACAAATGTGTCCAGCCGTAAACAATGCTGGTATGAGGAACCTGTAGGCGCCTTGTGCTGTGTCCAGGAGGAAGCAAACCAGAAAAGCTGATCGTCTCCTTGATGAAAAGGGGGCAGTTGTTTGTGTGGGTAGTTGTAGGAGGAAATGAAGGGCAACATAATCCCCAAGTTCAGGAACTGGCATGTGAAAACACAGTCCAGTGCTAAGAATTTCTACCAGCAGAGAGGAGTGTAGCAAAGGCCATTGCTATCAGTAAGAAACCAAAGCTAGAGAAGTATGTGAGTTGGGATGTCCAAGCAGCCAACTAGCCTGACCTCAGTAAATGGCAAATGAGATAAAGTGCAAAATCAGTTTACCAAGGCTCTGTTGTGCCAGGCTAGTAGGTTTATTTTGATAAGATAATTGACTGTGTTGACAGAGGACTTTGGAAAGGCAGTCCTTACAATGCTAAAGGCAAAGCCATTAAACTGGAGAAATGGGATTAATGGGAGCATTGTAAGGATTTACCTAAAGAAGGGATGTCAGGGGGTTGTGCCTCAGGGGAAGCAAGCGGGGTGGAAAGGGGTTATTAATGGTGCTCCTCAAAGGGGTGATCTTATTTACCCAGCAGGAAAACAAGCTCTAATCAGATTCCGTCAGATTCAAAGGGCTAGTCACTGCAGAGATTGCTTAGGCTGCAGCACAAGAAGAGCTGAAGGCATCAAGGACTTGAATAGGGGAAACAGGATGAAAGTCAATACCACAAAGTGCAAGTTTGTGGGTGCAAAGAGTAGTTGTAGAGATGTGGTGTTCCCAGCTTGTCCTCTGTCTTTCAGAAATTACAGAGGGAGTTCTGACTGATTGGTGATGAGTTCTCACCACAGTGTAGCCAAGAAACAGGAGAAGGTGACCACAGATGAGATCTCCCCACCTGGTTTAAAGGCACATTTGGATGGCTAGGGAGGTGCAAAACCCCTGCAGTGGGATTGCAGGGTGGCTCTGGGCACCTGCTGTGAGCCTGCTGTGTGGGGAGAGACCAAAACAGCATGGCCAATGCCCAGAGGTGTGCAGTGCCTGCTGTGTGGGAGAATCTCCATGGCAGTGACAGCAGGGTGCTGACACTGGAAGATGCTGAAAAATGCACAGTGACAATGTCTAGCCAGAACATGGGGTCAGCAAGTCCAAGCCTGTGCCTAGCCACGAGCCCACTGCAAAGCCACATTCACCCAACAGGGCTGACGATGCCATGTGTCCACTGCTCAGTGTGCCACCTTACCCTGAGGTAGATGTTTCCCATGGTGGCAGGGACAGGGCTGAGCCCTGGGGAGAGCTCTTCCATACATGTTTGCTTCAGGCTTATTTCCAAAGATGATCCTAGGGTTGCTGGCAGTGCTTGCAGCCTTCTAAAGGTCCTCACTATGGCATGGCCTTCTCCTGAAGGTTGCAGACCTCTGAAAACCAGGACTTGGCTGTGGAATGCCCAGAGGGAACCCACAGCATATCTGCCAAACAGGCCAAACACAGCACCTGTGCTGTGGGATTGCTTTGTCTCTTTTCATGGCTTTTCATGAGTAAGTTTAGATCTCGGGCCTCCCCTCAGTCTTTGTTGTGCCCTAAGTGGAAGACGAGATATATTGATGGAGGAGCTGAGTTAAACAGAGGGGATCACCTGAGCCTCACAGCCAGTGGATGGTGCCTCTGAAGGAAAACACAATTAAGTAAAACCTCTGAAGGAAGACACAACCTCTGTGCCCCAGAGGTCCGAGGGTTTCCATCAAAAAAGTGTGATACCCATGTAAAGGGGAAGTCCCACAGCTCACACTTACAGAAAATCACTCTTTTTTAGGTTCAGAGGGAAAAGAAACAAACCAAAGCTGGACAGCACATTTAGGTTTGAGGTTCAAATGTTTTCAGGTTTGGTTCTTGTTTTAGCCTTTGGGGCCTTTTGCTGTTGTTTGTTTTCTCCTGAACTCCCCCTCCCACCTTCAAATGTCAACATGGCAGGTTTCTGGAATTGAGTCCTTTTGAGCTTTGCTTCCTGAAAGCCCAGATTTTGCACTTTCCCATGTTGCCATCTGATCTGTGTGCACACTAGAATGAGCTATGTCTGCAGATGCATCAACAAGGACAGATACATAGCTGTTTTTAAATAAGAAAATCTGCCCCCAAAAAAATTGTGTTTGGCAAGAAAATTACTCCCATGTGAGGAGTGACCAGCCTGCAGGTTGACAGCACAAGCTCACTGCAGATGGAGATTTTGGAAGCTTTCCATAGTGATCCCTCTACTAAGCACATGTAAAATGAAACCAGCTAATGCTTTTTAATGCTTGCATGGGTGTATTTTTTCAAAGGGCCAGAAAAAACAGAGGCCCTGACAGTGCTCTTCTGACCATTGAATTTCTTGTTCCAATGAAGAAACAAGGAAGAGCCTCAAGTATATACAGGCATACCCTCAGCACAGAAGAGCTTCTTCTTTTCTTACTGTTGGTTCTATCTTAGAAATAAAAGTTTCCTTCCTTTTTTTTTTTGGGTGGATTTTTAATGGATCACTCTAAACCATATCTGTTGTAGAAAATTTCATCCCAGCAGTGCTAATGTCTTTAAAATTAAGCCTAACCACAACCAAAGCAGAGGATAACAGTGCATAGAAGCACTGATTACAAGTAGTGATTTCAGCTCTGCTTTTAATAGAGGGTATAATTCTGCTCTTTGGGCGTGACTCCCATTGAAATCAGTGTTGCATTATATACACAAATCTGTGTCAGAGTAGTATTCACATTTACTGAGCTTGTCCATATTGGGAAATTGCAGGTAGGAAGCTGGGCTGCCAGACAGCTGGATGTGCATTGATTCCAAGTAGCTCCTTATTTACATGCTTTCAGTGGGCAATGGGTGTGATTTGCCTTACTCCACTCTCAAAGACAGGAGTGGTTTGAATGCAATTGCGTGGGTGAAATTATATATGACAGTTGGAGATGATTTAATGCCCAGCTTTTGCTGACAGAAACTGTCCCTTCTCTCTGCCCTCAGTCCACCACATGCCACTGCTGATGCTGGTTCTTGGGCTTGTTTAATATTCCAGTAAACGGATGCAACAGGCAAAGGTGGCCAAGAAAAGCAAGTTGTTGGTTTTTTTTATTTGCTGGGTTAGCATGTTGAACGAGATTCCAAGGGGGCACTGAGGGATAAAAGTTCCAGGGTGAGATTTGTCCCTCTCTCTGATCAACTGTATGGAAGTAATTCTTGGGATTTTTGCAAGCCTGCACCTTAGAGATTAAGCACCATGTGAACCAACTGTGGATTATTAAGATCAAAACAACATTCCAACAAGCAAAGCCCACTTGCGCATTGTCAGCTTTTAGTCATACTGACGGATTCCTCAAGTTGGCAGGACAAATGCCCAGCAGACCTCATGTAGAAGGCAGATGTAAAGAGCTGCTTCTCAAACATGCTACTTCATACCTTGCTTCATTCCTTTTACACGTGGGATTTTATATCTGCAGGTCATCATGTTGATACACATGATTCAACATTTATTTGCTTATGTTTGCACTATGTCAGTTTCTCATTGTCACTGTGGTTTTATGATTAGGACAGCTTGAACGTCTGTGGACTTCTGCAAAACCTCTAGGACTGAATTCCTCAGACTTTGCTTCCATCTGGTCCACTCTGAAGCCAGCTCAGAGCCTTACATCTTTTTCCTCAGTGAATGCAAGGGCAGGCTCAGTTCTGCAGGTAGCACAAAGCAACACTGTCCTGTCTGGATAAGAATCAGACTGAAAATCATCTTCCCATGATGCAGTCACTTGTGCCAAATAGCAATATGCCTGATTAGGCAGGCTTTCCAGGGACCCGGCTGTCCTCAGCTGCACTCCGGCACTGCTGACGCCTGGAGCAGGGAGCGCAGGTGCCCTGCCTGCAGGGAGAGACAGGACTCCAGCAGCCCTCTGAGGTAAGGGAGCAGGGAAGGGAGCGTGCTGTAAATGTGCACTCGGGTGTACCACAGCAGCCCTCTGAGGTCATATGGGTCTCTTTTCAATGCTCGCTCATTGCTGCATTTAAAACTCTTCTAACAGCACGCAAAAAAAAAGGAAAATACAGCCCAGCCTGTACTAGTACCTGCTGCATTTCAGCGGTGTCTACCTGATAGCTCACCTGGTGTGCCAGCCACTGCTGCTGCACATGGTGACATGCTGTGCCTGCTCTTTGTCCCAAGACCACAGTGAGGGTCATTGGGACCAGGCCATATCAGCCAGTCATGCTACCACAAAGCTGCCGTGCCCTGCCAGCCTAAGCTGCTTGTGGAAACAAGACCAATGTGCCAAGATAGCTGGTCAGCCTGAGTCTCCTGCACAGCCTGCTACTGCTGAGGGCTGTGATTCCCTGGCTGGGAGGGCTGGCACAGCCATTGCAGACAGTGAAGCCTGCTTTACTGAGGGGAACCGGCATATCTACTGCTTTATCTTCACACACTGAGATGGAAATCGTGGAAGATCGGGTTCTCCTTTATGAGCAGATGAACCACCTCTGCTGTAAGGGAGGAGCTTGCAGGAACTAGCCCTGAAGGGGGTCTGTGTGGATGAGGTCAACTGTGACTGCCAGCTTGTGTGCTTGTGGGGCAGATCCCCACTCACTGTTTCCTGCATGGACCATGTGAGCAGGCCAGGTTCTTCTGCTTGATGGTAACCCAGTGATGCCTCACAACAACAAAGTACAGTGATTGAGTGGGTCCTAAACAGAAGTTTGCGTAACTGAAGATTAATCCCAGATTATTAAGGCAACTTTGGTTTTGACAAGAAGTCCTGGTGCTTTGAGCAGCAAAAATCAAATATCCATGTAGTAATTAGGACAAAGTTATATTTGCCAAACAATGTGGGTGCAGTTCTGCATTTACCTTACTTGAATTAATTTTCCACATTTCCCCCTCTCTGCTTCTGAGTTCAGAAGATTTTTTTTTTTAATTTATTCATCACTCCTGACTTATCATGACAGAGCAGACATACTAACTGTGCTTTCTAATGCACCATGTCACCAAAGCACACTATCTGTCTGTGCATGACCAGTCTGGTGCCAAGCGGTGCTGCCTGCCCTGGGCATTGCTGGACTCTGATCCCAGCCTGGCACCATGCTCGTGATACTTATCCTAGCACACTTTGATAGCAGTGACTCTCTGCCTTGGTCTTGTAAGGGTAGAGTTCGGCTATTTGGATTACTAAGGTAAGCAATCTGTGGATTTGATTACTTGTGTAATAATGGAAAACAGAGACTGTCTGCTAGCTTGGATGTTACCTAGCTGCAAAGCTCTTAGCCCTCTGAAAGTCCTGCCACAGCATATGAACCACTCTCTAAGGCCAGAGGACTGCTGCTCTCTGGAGCGTGCAGAACAGAAGTGCACCAAGCACAGAGGGCACTGTACATGGACAAACACTGTCTCCAAGCATATCTCCCAGGTTTAAAATGGCTTTCACAAGTCCAGTGAGGACTTCCTTGGGCCCAGCATGGTGAAAGAGCACAGTATCTAGGAGATGATGCCAGGGGAGGGATCCCCAGCAAACGTGTGACCTTTGCTGAACACAGGGAGGGGACTGAGCCTGGCATGGGGACACTGCTTGAGATTTCCTTGTTCAGTTGGACTGAGCACCACTGAATGCCAAACCCCTTGAAGTGGACCATCACCCAGCAGCACCTTTGTATGAAACTGGTTTTGAGACCTCTCAGTGAAGAGTCTAGGACATAAGAGGGACTGACTCCCTTCCATGCTCTGAGGGGTCCATGCCATCTGTCCTGCTGTGCTGAAAGTAGGTTGCAAAAGTGAAACCTGCCCTTGTTTCTTGAAAGTCCTCTTTTGTTCTGTAAACAAAAACATACATTAGCTCCAATCTGTGCTGTGATGAAGTATTTAATTTCTCCAGATCTTGACAGTTTTATAGCCTGAAAGTTGAGGACAGCTAGTGGGAAAAATGAGAACAAAAAATCTTAAGCTGTGGGGTTTTTGTTATTTTGTTATTGTTATATTTTTCCTTGATGACAGTGATTTTCATTAACGTGAAACTGTTGGGTTTTCCTTTTTCCTCACTAATTTTTTTTTTCTTTTGTTATTGACATTACATAGGGGTCAGCCCATCTTTGTGTGAACAACTTAAGTGCTCAGGATGCTGGGACACCTTTGGCAAGACTGCCTTCTGCCCTTCTACAGGAAAACATAAAAGATGTCATTTACGCCCACTGATGAACAGATGGGCGTTAAACAGCTGAATTCAGTTCATTGCTCTATATACCTTGTGTTCCACATGCTGCCATTGGAGCCATCAAATGCTGACAGGACAGGAGGAAACGGCCTCAAGTTGTGCCAAGGGAGGTTTAGATTGGATATGAGGAAAAATTTCTTCACCAAAAGGGTTGTCAAGCACTGGAACAGGGTGCCGAGGGAAACTGCTGAGTTTTCATCCCCGGCAGTATTTAACAGAGATGTAGCTGTAGACGGTGCTTAGGGACATGGTTTAGTGGTGGGATTGGCAGTGTTGGGTTAATGGTTGGACCCAATGATCTTAAAGGTCATTTCTAACCTAAATTATTCTATGAATCTTTGAAAAAAACTTCCTAAAAACATTACTCTGCTTTGCAATGGGATAATTTCTCTGACTAAGATGTTTTTAGGGCACTTGTGCGGGCACTTTTTGGTGATGTATATCTCTGGAAACACCTGTGGGATACTTGCCATTCAACCTGGATATTTTTATTTTAAAAGCATGCAGATGTGCTTTTAGTTTACATTAACACAGATGAGAATGTCTATTCACATTAAAAGCAATAAAAGGGGTCCAAGTTCTGTAGGAGGGAATATGTTTATGAATCCTCACCATAGAGTAGGTGCTGTGTTTTACTTTTTAGTATTTACCCAGTTGTGCCTTTTCTGGTATTTCTCTGGGATGTCAACTGAGAAATAGGGGGAAGTAATTTTTTTTGTTGTTTTTTGCCAAGTCTCTAAATGTTAAAAATAAAGATGTTTGAGCATACTGTAAATACCTTTCTGCAGTGATGCCTCTGCTATTCAGAAAAAAACGGTGATCTCAGTGGGTCTACAGGAAAAGTCTAGCAGCGATATATTTGAATATAAAGAATTTCTACCACAAGTGCTGATTAGTGAGATTAATTTCCTCTGTATAGCACATACGCTGCAAAATTTCACTTGCCTTTTCTGCTTTTTTCCTAATGGTTTTGTGTGAAAGCAAAGGAAAAATGTGGTGTGTATGATGCTCTCACATCTTCCTCTTTTCCACAGTAATTGTTTTTAGCAGAATTTAAAGGCCCTTTCTTATTAAATCCAAGCTTCCCTTTTCAGTCTGCAATGCTTCTTCTACCCATTTAAACCTGTTTCTGAAGCACATATAGGTAAAATGCTGAAAGCCTATTAAAGTGTATGAGAAAGCTTATTCCTGTGGGATTTTGCTGTGAATTAGTGGGCTTATGTTACCCGCTACAGTGCTCATAGAAAGGAATCTCTTCTGAACTTTGACTTCAATATGTATGAGTCCTTCAACTTTGTTAGCATCCTAAGAATGCATAATCTCTCTTCCCTTGAAGAGATGGCTTCCAAGAATCAAAGGTATGTGCTTAGGGAAGCTTTAAGTGATGGAAAAAAACACTTCTGCCTCTGATCAAAGCAGAACAAAGCACTTGACATCTACAGTCTCTCTGTTATTGCAGTCGGGGAGCTCTCCAAAGGAGAAGGTACCAAGGGCCATGATACCTGGAAAAAGAGAAGTTCTGCCTGAGAATAGCACCTGTAAGTTCAGCCATCTATCTAAAATCTAGACATCCTTGATGAAGTGATTAGCTGCTCGGGGTTCCTCTGTGGGTAAGAAGGGGTTATGATGCCTCCTTGCTACAGATTGGCAGCTGATGAACTCAATTGCTTTCCCTGGGACTGCTCGACTTAAGAGCAGGGTTAAACCCTGAGGAAGAAATGCTGAAATGTGAATGTAACAGGATGGAGTTTCACTCCAGCTGTAATATGCTAATGGAATAAATATTAAGAATAAATATTAAAAATAAATATAATAAAAATAAATAAAAAGGTTGAATTAAAATTCAAGTGAGTGAGATGATGAACTGTACAGCAACAGGGTTGCCAGTAACTGTAATGATGCAGGATAAATGATTGACCAGGGAGTAGAAAGTGTATGGGCCCACCTGACTTGCAGCCCCTGCCTCAGACCTAGGGTTGTGACTTGGGAAAACAATGTTTAAATGACTGTATTAATGACCTTTTTTTTTTTTTCTCTGACTACCATGAAAGCACTTTTATGTAACCACATGATCCTGGTATCATTTGCATTGGAAAATCATGCCAGTTGTCCTGTTAGAAAATTCATGGATCAAGTACTAATGTAGAAGATTTAAATCAGAGCCCAAGTCACGAAACATATGCACTAGAAACCCTGCATTGAAGAGACACAGAATCCCAGCCTGACTCAATAGCAAGTTCCTCTCTGCCATTTCATATACAATGATTTCTTTTTTTCTCTACAGAAAAGCTATAACATGTTCTTGTTATTTGATATTTGATTCCTCTATAGAATACCACCTGGTTAATCATGTAAAATAAAACTCCGGTTTGTATTAATAAATACAATAAACCAAATTCACTTCTACATCAGTCCATCTAATCCATCTAATTCAAAGAAGCTAAACTGAAGAAAAACTGGAGCAACATAGTGGCAAATAATTTCTGATAAAATGGATGCATTTGGTTTAAATCAAAGTAATTAAAATTAACAAGCCAGAAATCTGCATTTAAATTAATTATTTTAATCTTGGCTTACGTTTGTACTTGATTTTTTTTTTATTAGACAAAATCAGGTTTTCATTGCTCTGTAACCCTCTCATTGTGATTGCTACAGCTAAATATAACACCTTACACTATACCAGTGTTTGTTTTATTTTGCAGGAGGATGTGCAGTATCTGTACAAATCTACATTACTTAGCACCTATTTACTCCCTCAGACTCTTATTTACTAAGTGGTTTGGTTTTCTGCTTAGGATTTGATTCAGACAGGCTTTGTTTGCCCGCTTGGGTTTGTGAGGGCTCTGCCCTTCCAGGCTTTAGGGCAAGGACAGCCCACACTTCTCCCCTGCCTCGTCTGGAACCAGGGCGAGCAGGAAGCTGGAGGCAGGGCCTGGCGGTGGGTGCTGTGGGTGAGTGGTGGGTACATTGTAGAGGAGGGGGGACCCAGTGCTGGAAAGGTAAGTGCTGCCTCCACCTCTCCTGACAGGGCCGGTAGATGCTTTCCAGAGCCCATGGAAAAGCTGCCCATGGACACAGTGATGCTCGATTTCATTTTTATTTCAAATATAATTTTATAAAATTTTTCCAAAAGTAGTGGATTTTTCCCAAAGTAGGTGTTTAACTTAGCTGCATTTTAAACACCAACTTGAGAAGCCCCCCGGTGCTTACCCTTGATGCCCACCGTTCGTGGGGAGGGCCCTTTCCTGCCCCCTCAGCCCCAAATCCTCCTGCCCTTTTGCTGAACGTGCGTCCAAACCATCACTGAGGGGCGAAGGCAGAACCCATGCCTGTCCCTGGGTGGCGGGGGTGGCAGGCGCTGCAGCCTTACGCACACCCTGTGAGGAAGCTGTGGGCGGGCGTGAGGTGACTTATGAGGCCGAGCACCCGCCCGCTGCCCTGTCTTCCCCCTGCACCCCGGCGGGGAGCAAGCATCTCGGCGACCCTGCGGCAGGAGCAGGATGCCCATGGCTCAGCACTGAGCTCTCTGCCTCTTCCCTGCCTGGGGAGGGAAGCGGGGCAGGCTGGTGTTGCGCTTGTGGGTTTTTGGGCTGGCAGCAGTCAGGAAGGAGAGGGCTGCAGTGGTGGTGGGTGCTGTGGCTCCTCTGCTGCAGTTCCCCTGACTGTGTGCCCCTCTCCTCCTGGCCCAGGAGCTACGGGAAGATGGCGTTCCTGCCTGCCACCCCACCGGTGCTGGCGCTGAGGAGGTGGCTGGGGTTCGGGCTCTTCGTTCTGCTCTGCCTTAGTTTTGGTAAGCAGGAGCGGCTGGTGTGGGAGCGTGGGAGGTGGTGCGTTGGGCCCAAGCACAGGATGGTGGCCCCCAGAGAGCAGTCCTGGTGTCTTCTGCCAGGGCTGAGTCTGGGCCAGGGTTTGAGGTGGCTGGCTCTGCTAGCCATGGCAGTGAGCACCAAGGTCTTGGGAGTTCTCAGCTACCCAGAGCAGTTTCACTGGACTGCCAGATGGTTACCCATCCTAGGTGGGATGAGAAGAAGGAGGCTGCTTTCAGGACAACCGATGTCTGTGGGGAGCAAGTGGAGCAGCCCCTTGGGCTTCGATTTCAGTGGTGGGACAGTTTCTGCATTTTTTTGGATGGCTAAAAGTAAGTGTGTGGTGGGGAAAACAGGGCAGGGTGGCAGATCAGAGGGTTCTCAGCTGCCCAGGCAGTACTGTGCACTGTGAGTGATTTCCCCAACAACACAAGTCCTCATCGGAGAACTGCAAGGGCTGTGCCCACTCCTTCTCTGAGGACCTGCTACAAAGGTCACTGAAGTCCACAGGTTCCTTCTGGCCTCAAGAGGCTTGGGATGAGTCTTCTTAGCTGTGAGAAATCTTAACCTTGAAACCACATAACACTAGCTTCTAAGCTGGGGTTCTTCATGAATGAAAAATAGGTTGTGCTTATTGGTACTTCTAGTGGTCATTGCAGCTAACAATACTCTAGAGCAAACCTGGGTTGAACTGAAACTCTGATTCAAATTCAAATTATGCAAAAATTAGGAGTTTTTCATGCCAATGTTGTGAAACTGGGAGAAATTTGATGCTGAGTTTCATTTTGAGTTTCAGTCTCAGAATCTTAAAACAAGACTGAGAATTTAAAAGGGATTGAATTGCAGGGATTGCCTGTAAAGAAAGCTACCATTGCAAACACACCCACAAGATCTCTGATCTCCCACCTTCTGTCTTCTCCCACACACTCCTACCTCTGTGCTTGCAAAGCACATCAAGCACGGATGTGTTTTGCCCATACTGCAATGGGCAAACAACCTATCGTGCAGATCTGTTTATCTCTCCGTACTTTAAGAGCTTGTGATATGCTATTAATGCAATTACAAGCATGTGGTAATTTGCCAGTCATGTAGCTTCTCTAAAAAGGGTGCTGATTCCAAGGCCAAAGATGAGCAATGCTTGGATATACGGTCTGATGCATGCTAATATCCAGTCTAGAACTAAGAGTTTGATAATAGAAAACTAGATGTTCCTATAGATGTACTTTTTTTTGATAAGGTTTACTAAGGAAATGACGGTTTATCCTACTTTCTGTCTGTCCATCTGTGTCTTACGCCCTTGCTCACAATTTTAAAATCCCCTGCCCAGTTTAAAACAAACTTGCCAGGAGGGCAGAGCTGGCAGAGATGCCATGTCCATGCCCATGGTGTGGAAGCCACTGGCTAGCCACGAGCAGCACCAAAAAAGCCAGAGCCCATGCTTCCCCTTCTCATGCCCAACCAACAGAAAGGACAAGAGGCAGCTGCGAGGGGGCTGTAAGGAGTGTGGTGGCACTGAGGGCTTGGGAGTGGCTTCCAAGGAGCAGGAAGAGGTGCCTCGGCTGGGAAGCGACAGGCACAAATCCATCGGCCAGCAGCATTTGGGCATCCCGTGCCGAGAAGACTTAGTTCTCCAGATCTGAACAATTACAATATTCTGGAGTTTAGTTCTGCAAGAGGCAGAGTGGGGAAAAAAGCTACTTTTAAAAGCATAGTATCAGTTTTTTGGGCATAACTACTAGATGCTTCCCATGCAATGAGCCAGTGGAAGTCCTGGTGCCCTAGGAGCAGGTTTCTTGGCAGACTGTTAAGAACAGCATAGCTGATGTACTTCCTTTCTCTCTCTGTACGCACACATACACACCCTGCCGCCTTCCTCTCCAAAAAGAGCTATTCCTACATTAGTGACACTTGAAGATACATGGTACAGTACCCACAAACAAGTGGTTTTAAAAGCTTTACTGGTACTTGTAGGTGATGTCTTCCCTAAGTTGCCCACAGGGACCACAAGGACCAACTTCTGACCTTGTCATGGCAAAATGAAGCCCTGAGAATCTGCCATCACCCTGACAGTGACTTCCCACATGTTCTTAAGCGAGTCACCAAGGCCAGCATTTACAGAACTGACACCACATGGGACTGCTCATGACCACATCAAGGCACAGTCAAAGCCGGTACCTAGAGCCACTGGCTACATCTTGTGTCCTTGGATTTAGCCCAGGTGCCCTGGTGCTTGCACACCTCTGTGCCATAGCTCTCTGAAAGGTCAGGTAGAGTGCTAGGACAAAAGCAGGAGTTCTCTGTATACCCTGTGTGAGTAAAATAGAAATACAGAGAACGCTGGGCTGAATTTTTCCGTCGTAGAAGGCAGTAGAAGGCATTAACAGGGGGCTTAATTAAAAAGGATTATTTGAAGGTTGTATTTCATAGCAAATCATGTATGCCCAAGCTCCGTAGATAGACTTGTTTCCCCTTGAATTGAATTTTCTACTCTGGGGTTCACATGAGGTGACCCACTGAAATGCCAGTGTAATTTAGAGCTGCTTCTGAGATGTCATCTGTTGCTGGAGACACTGATGTGCATGAACACCCAGCTGTCTCAGCACAATGGAAAAGTGGCAGAACAGCTTTGACTGCAGCACAGACTTATTATTTATGATCTGAATGCATGGCCGGTATCCCCAGGCACTTGTTTTTCTCCTGACATTGTACCTTCACACCTTTCTACAAACTGTAGGGTGTTCTCAGTCCCAGTTTGTTATACTAGTAAAATGTTGCTAAAAGTCTTTATATGACCATTCCCTGCCCTGTGTCCAAACGTGGTGCAGGCACTGACTGCAGGGACCCAGCAAGCCCAGATCTGTGAACATGGAGTATTCTTTTTAAGCTTCCTCAGAGTCTTTTCTTCTGACTGGGGACCACTTGGCTCTTGGTTTCTTCCCAGTGGTGAAATTTTTTGGGAAGTTTTGAGGAAAATCCCTACAACTTTTCTCAGTTATTAGAGAGCTGAGAGGGGGGGATTATCCACTTCCCTCTGCACTGCAAGCGAGCACTGGCTCACAAGTAACTCACTCTGGGAATCCCCTCTCACATGTTACTGCCAAGAAAGAGCTTGGAGTGGATCCGAGTTTCAGAAAGCAACAAAGAGGGTTGAGAATGAGAAAGATTCCCTGTTTCATGCCCTCCCCCAAATACTGAAGTGCCTACCAATGAGTTTTAGGTGATTGGCATCTAGTTTCCATGCCAGCTCCAGTATGAGTTGTGCATAGGTCAGATTTCTTGGTGGAGGTGGCAGAAATTTTTCTTTACGTATCGGATTTGCCCACTTGATTACTGGATGCAAATTGAGTTTCCGTCGTATTGCTTTTGCTGCCTTCGGATGGTTTTTCTTTTTATTTCTTTTATCAGACGAGATTCTGTCTTCTCCCGTTCCAGACATACAGAAAAAAATGTCTCTGGTTCAAAACCAAGAGCAGTGAAACTAAGGAACACCTTTTTCTCTCTGTCTGTCTGTCTATCGAGAGTGAAAACTGCTGTAACAAGCTTGTCTGGAGAAATGGAAACCCAACTAACGGCTCCTGGTTTTGTTTATAGACTCTGTTTTACTTCTGTGTGTTTCTTTTTTTTCCCTTTTTCTTTTTTCTTTTTTTTTTTTCTTTTTTTTTTTGGAAGAATTATTTAGGAAATACATGGACAATTAAGCATAGACAAACTACATTTTTACACAGTCAAAATACCGTTATACACCTACATATCGAGTCTGTAAAGGTACAGGTCAAATACTCCTTTCACCCACATTGTTACCTTCTTCCAGTTAGATTAGAATGAACCCCAGTAACTCCAGTGAGCTCATGTTGCTCTGAGGGCAACAGCTTTTTTTGCATTTCTTGAATCGCTGAGACATTTGCAATCTTTCTGCAGTGTGAATGTCAGATGTTCCTGCATTTAAAAATGCAAAGTCTGGGGGTGAAGTTTTTACCGACTGGGGTAGGTTACCAGCCAACGTTGCCACACCCTACACCCTCACACCTTTCCTGCTTGTTGCAGCCTCAGTTCTGAGTTACAAGTGTGGTTTAATGGGTGTAATTAATCTGACACAAATGAAGGCTGCCACTGATGGAGTTATCTCCCTGTCTTGCTTGTGATGAGTTAGTTTTCTGCACAGCTCAGCTGGATTTCTTCAATTCCAGTTTGCTTTTACACCCAATGCTGGGTGCCCTGGAGGGGGATGCAGACAGGCTTCACAGCTGAAGGGACCAAATGGATCATTGCCACCAAAAGGTGCTTCTCTCTACTCTGCTTCTGGCTACATGATCCTCCTCTCCTGTGCACTAGTTCTGCTACATGTATGATTCTTGGATGATCTATTTCACCTTCCTTCTTAGCAGAAAGTTTCTTTTTTTTTTTTTTTTCTTTTTTTTCCCCTTGTTTTACACCAGTGTGGCATATTGAACCAGCTTCTGGAGAGCTCTGCAAGGAAAGCAGTGGGAGCATACGGGGTTGGAAGGGAAAGGGGAGGCAGATCCCCTCAGACCATGTGGGGAAGGCATGAGATCAGTGCCATTTTGTTGTCTGGCAGCACCCTGAGGTCGTGCCAGGCTGGAGGAGAATTTCTACATTCAGAGAAACTCTCTTTCCTTTTAAACATGTGTTTCCCACTGCAAGTGCTGTGCACATGTAGATGTGGTATTTTTCATGAGGTGACAAAGCAAATGTGCTGAACACAGTGAAGTCTGTTTGCTTGACAAAAGGAGGTCAGTTTTATTCCTAAATAGATGAACTTTGCGTTTAATTATAGCGGTTCTGTCCCCTTGGAGGGACACCACCATTGGGAGTCTCAGGAGGTCATTTGAAAATATGTAAATCTTTCCCAATGTGGAAATGCCACAGGCTTTGCTTCTGCTTTTCACTGTTATGCTTTTAAAATATCATTGGTCCCAGGGGACTCCCTGTATGAAAAGAAAAGTGCTGACTGTTGGCTAATGGTGGCATCTCTAGCTATACTGCACTTGAAAGATGCACACACCTTTTGGCAAGCTCATAATGCTGCTGTATCATATAAGAAGTTGTTAGAGAGGACCATCGAGGCAAGCCTATCTACACACTGCTGCTCTTGCCATAGCAGGTACTCTCCAGTGTAGTTTTAAGTGCCTGGAAGACAAGGAATTCATCCCTGTGCTGAGGGAAGTGCTTCAGTCTGAACGGCTCTCACTGTCAAGGCACTGCTTCTTACCAGCCAAGCAAGCCCCTTCCCCGCACCTCCTTGCCCTGCGATGCTTCAGTGGCTCTGCCCAAGTCTCTCATTTTACTCCCTCTGCAACTTCTGTAGCTCTCAGACATATCTGGACTGCTTTGGTCTCATTCCCTTGGTCATCCTCCAGTTGATTCCCATTTGCTGTGCTGCACTCTTATATAGGGCTGTTTAATCTCTCTTTCAGACAGTCCTCCAGCTGCCAGGTTATTGTCAACATCGTCATCTGCAGAGCGTTTGAGTGCCTGAGCAGGGACCAGGTTTTTATAACAAGATGATGGCTGACAGGCCTGTAGCATTGTTAGCTGCACTGGTGAATATTGCTATGGCCGTGTGCAAGTACTTTACAAGCAAAAAAAAAAAAATTTAAAAAAGAAAGCAATTTTTCTAATATCGAGTGGGCTTATGTGAGAGATATCATATTTGTTGCTTGGTTATTGGGCACTTTCACCTTGTGTTAGTTTCAACAGCAGGCTGGCTACTTGGAGAGCACATGAAGCAGTGAAATCTAGCAATCACTGAAGAAAACTGTGGCCTTAAGGAGCAGGGAGGACCTCAACTACAAAAGCTCTGCTGTGAGGACAGCAGTGTTCATGACAGTGGCACTGGAGGAATTAGGAAAATGGTCTGAGAATATCTTCAGGTGGGAGATAAATCTAGAGGAAGTACAAAGTGATCCAATCTGCAAGGAACAGAGTCCACAGGGGAAAAAAATAGCAAATGTATTTTTGTCTTTGTCTCTTACACAACTTCCACATCTAGTTTCTGGCCCCCAGACTGGGAAATTGTAAGAGTGCTGAGCTAGTTGCAGGAAACTGATCTCAAAAGGAACTAAAATATGCAAATCTACCAAGGACATCCAGATATAGTGTCCCTCCTGCCCTTTTTTACTGTAGTGGGGTCACCCATGTTACCATGTGCTGGTAACAGGGAAAGGGGGAAGGTTCTGATTTTTCCATTTTCTCCTTTCCCCATGTCAAAGACGTCCTTCTGTCCCCATTGCTGGTGTCCCTGTTCCTACACAGCACAAGAGATAAGCAAGCCCTCCTTCCTCTCCTGCCTGAGCAACACCCATGTGGAGAGCTCCACAGCAAAGGAGAAGATCGTAAGACAAAAAACAGTCCCCATCCCACCCCTACTTTGGCGTCTCATCTCCAGCTCCTTGCTTGGATCTGGCCTCCTGATTAGTGCCAAGATAAGAAATTTGTTAAGTGACTTGTGAAGAGTTGTGATCTTACTCATTTTATAAACAAAGCAGACTGGACATACCCAGGCAGTGGGCTTGTCCCAGATGGGTCAGTGGTGACTTAGGAAGCAGTAGATCTTTACCCCAAGAAGTACTGAAACAACTGGAGCAAGAGGGAGGGGTACCAGCTGGCTGGTGCTGCCCCAGCACTGCAGCAAGCCTGTTTACCACAGATTCCCTTTCACCTTCTCAGTTGCTAACTGCAGATCATGGAACTTTTTCATGATTAATGGAGTTTCCTTCCTTTTGAAGACATGTTTTTGACAGAGCTGTGACTCAGCAATGATGCTTGCTTTCACTCCCTATCTCGATGGGTTACCTTCTTGGCTTTTGTGTCAAAAAGTCAACCAGGTGTGTGTGTGTGAATTCTGCTTTCTGGTAAGCAGTGATTAAGACTGGAGAAAGCAGAGTGTTCAGTCTATAACCTGAGAAGGAAACCGCAGTTGGAGGAAGTGCTTCAGCAGGAGTACTGCGTGTCTAAGAAACAGGGCCCACATTGGACACTGTCATGTGTTGAAGTGCCCTGCAAACCACTTTAAATGAGCATAACCATCACTGCTTATCAAGGGATGCTTAGGGAGACAAATAAGATTGAGAATTTCATTTGTCATCAATATGGGCCTCAAGTTAGCACACTGCTGGGAAAAAAAAAAATGGCATTAGTTTTCACCTCCAAAGATGGGCTGTCTTTCTGTCTATAGTCACAAGAAGGTGTTCCCTGATTCTCACAGCTTCTTCATGACTTCAAGGATTTCTTCACAAAAGGCTTTGCACATGAAACACAACAGCATTAAAATAAAATGAAGGATGCTGAAGGAGTCGAGCACCAAAACACCATGGGATATTATAATCATCATCAAACGAAGCAGTATAGGGCTAGGCAAAGCAAGGTTACTGTTTTGTTTAGGAGGAATGTGGTGGCACGAAGATAGGAAGTGCATAAAGCCATGTGAGAGATGCCATGCCCTTGCCATGCTGCTCCAAGCAGGGCACCTTAAGGTTACGGTGCAGAAGCAAGCAGAGATGAACTTTAAGAAAAACCTCTTCAAATCTACCTCAGGCCTGCAATGACATCATCACAAACTGGGATTAATCCCATCACTTAATTGCTGCAGACATCCTCGACTAGTGTGAGTGGTTGTGGGGAAATGAGACCAAGTGGAGCTGCTGCCCAATGAAGCACATCTTTTTTATTTTGGGACATCTTTCTGCTCCTCTCTCTCACCACATTTGGGATGAGTAAGGGAACATGACCTAGCAAGAGGTCACCATGGCATGAGCGAAGCCATCTGGGTTTGCAGCTGCTTTGCTTTGCCACAGCAGCCTAGAGCAGCAGCAGGCCAGTGGTTAGTAAATGGAAGGTTGGGCCTGGGGTTGTGCAATGGGAAAGAGCCACTCATCCTTTCTCTGCATGCCAAGACATCCCTTTGCGTGCCTTTATTTGCTGGAGTGGAGTCTGGGTAGAAGGAACCTAGAAGGCTTGCCAGGCCCTCGTGCCCTGGCTAGTATGCAGCCACAGACTCCTTGAAGAGGACAGTGAGCAGGGCCTGCCAGCACACACTTCCCTCTGTTTTATGCAACCTTTCTCACTGCATGAAGTCCCTACGGTGAAAGGCAGAGGAAGGCAGTGGTTTTGTGCACTGCTGAAACAGTATCTCCACATAGAAGTTATCTGGGCATCTAATGAGGTCTTTCTATTATTAGTGTGTTGACAGGAGTTTGTCACAGCACTGATTTAATTACAGAGCATTTCTTTGCATATTCCAGGGTAGCACAGGGCATTTTAACTGAATGTGAATTTTAACTCTGTGGAAAGCTTTAGGCAAATATGATTCCTCAATGGTAAAATCACCTGGGATAAAGAAGAGACCATAGGAGACTGCCCAGTCCTTTAAAGTCTCAGCTTTTCAAAATTTCTCAATTTTTCAACTGCTTATCTGTCTTGCTCAGAAATCCCCATAAAATACTGTGTTGTCCTCAAAGGATAAATCCAGGAAGTTTGGGGTGAATGTGCTATTCAGAGAAAATAAGGGGCCTGACCTGCAGAATTACCCAGGGGATATTGGGTCTGATTCTTGTACTGACCCCAGGGGATAGCTGCCAGGAGAAAGCTGCAGCTCCACGAGGCGTGTTTTCCTCAGCTGACCCAGCCCCAGTTACCGGAAGTTCCCCTGCCTCAGAATGACATGATGTGCACCTCCTCCCAGAGCTTCCCCAAATCCCTTTTTCCAGCCCACACACAGGCAGGGGGTGGGAAAGTTGTCATCACCCTGGCAGAGAGGGAATTAGAGATGGCAAAGTTAGAGTGCCAAAAATATAAGAGTAGAGAGACCACTGCTGTTGCAAAGATAAATAGGAGCCTCATGAAAAAAAAAAAAAAAAAAAGCAATGCAAGGCTGTTTTGACCCTTCTGGTTTTGGAGGGCCACCAACAATTTGCCTGAGAGATCTTTGCAGGACTGTTGTTTGAAAAAAAATGTGCAGATCCACTGTCTTACCTTGTTCATCACATAGAGGCAAAAGACTCCAAGCCCAACAAGAAGGACCTTTTCTTTCATGTGCATGCTGTGGTTGTTACATACAACCCTTTGTGGGTTGTGTGTAAAGCAAGGTAACACAAGGTAAGACCAAAAAAAGGCAAAGCAGTTCAGAAAGGCAGAGAAATGGAGAACGGAGGGCAAAGAGAATGGCTTTGGGGTTTCTGTTCACCAGAAATTATCTGAAGGTTTCCAACAGTTCAGCGCTACTTCTGTAGAGCATTGCATGGTCATTTAATGCCTTTAACAGTCAAATGTCTCTTTGGGACTTCGGTCCCAGAGGCAACCTGCTCTCCCATACTGCCTGACTGTATGCATGATCAAGAATAACCAAGCTCTATGTGGTCGGGGAATTTCTGAAAGGAAAGGAGTGAAGGCAAGGAGTGAAGGACACAAGGTCAACAGCTCTCCTGCTTGCTGACTCTCAGAGCAAACAGGAAAGGATGGTTTTCCTCTACGCTCACCTCTGTGTTCTAATTAGCCCTGCCGTATGGGGCATCTGCAGCATATGCATAGTATGAACAAAATATATTTTTCTGCCCAGGGAACACAAAGTCAGCCCTTTGATCAGTTCAGCAATGCAGCAACATGTGTGCACAGCTAGGGAGCGGGTGGGGTTCAGAGTGGTGGGAAGAGAAGGGATTGTTTTTTTCTAGAAAAGTCACTGAAAATTATTTTCATGGTGGATGCCGCCCCCATGGTCTGGTTAATGAGAGCATTCGGCACAGAAACGGGACAGAACTCAATTTTCATTTTTGCTTTGCAGTTCACCTTTAAAGTGAAAGGGGACTTTTGTGGGGCTGAATGACTCCTCGCGTACTTTGGTTCCTTCAGGCTTGCAGCATTCAGGTTGCAGTTTCAAGGGTGCAGAGCCTTTTAAGGGTAGATGTGACATCAGCAGGAGTTTCCAGCCCTTGCACATGTACTGCCAAGAAGGTTTTTGTTCTCCTTTTGGTTGCAAAGGAGACCCTCAGGGGCAAGGCGTGGAGAACCTCATGCAACTCATGATGCGATGTCACCCTGACATTTACTGTACGCCTACTCTTCCCCTACTGCTGCAAAAGAAAATAGAAAATTGTCTTTATCAGGGTCTGCAATCCCAAAGTTTGGCTGGCTGTTCTTGTGAGCATCTCCAACAGTAGTAAGAGCTGAACTGTGAGAACAAGTGAAGAAAAGGAAAGGAAGGAAAAGGCACACACACACAAATGCATGCAGACACACAGGAGGCAGACCGTCAAGTATCACAGCCTAAAGTGGGCTGCTTTTAAGGTGAACAGAAGGAAATGCTTTTTCACACCACAAGAAATCAAATAGTGCTACTCATCATCACAGGATGTTGGGGAAGCCAAAAACTGAAGGGGCAAAACCTCTTCCTGAAGGGTAGGTCTAGCAGCAGCAATTAAACTGCTGATGTCAAGAAATCTCTAAATTCCTGTCTGCCAAGGACTGGCAGGGTATGGCTGTTCTTAATGTGTGTGGTGTTGAAGAGCTAATTTTTCTACCATTTTGCTACCAGTTGCTGGCTGACACAGGTCAGCAGGCTGAGTGGGCTCCTGGTCTGCCCCAGTCTGGTTGCTCAGAATCTGTGATGCATTATAAAGGGAAGTACAAGTAGTGGAGGGAAAATAATGTTTGAGTCTTTCCCTTTGGAAGGCCAATGAAGTGGCAGAGTGGAGGGAAACCAGTTAAATGAGAAGTTGCTCATTTCATAATGTATCCTATTTTATTTAATTAATATTCAAACATTCCATAGTATTACCAGGACCTCCCCAGTATTTTTCAGTGTGTTTTCTACCAATTTAATGTAAAGAGTGTAAGGGGACAGGGGTAGGTGTGCCACGGGAAAGGAAGGGGTGAAAGCTTATTTCATGTGCTATCCCAGGCACTCTGTCTGGGCTTAACTTCAACAAGCAGCCCCCAATGCTGCCCCAAGATCTGGCTGAGCATCTGCTTGTCTCCCTCCAGCACTGGCAGCTGGAGGATTGCAAAGCATGTCACAGCTAGGCAAACAAGCCCTGGTGGGTAACAAGCTTGTGGCTCCTTTGGACACTTCAACTGAATCCAAGTCACACCCCAAGGGCTGCCCTCTGAGCCTGTGTACAGCGTGACTGCAGTTAGACATTGGCCATGGCAATAGTGTGTGAGCCAGCATCAGCCAGACATTGCTGGGGGTGGGCAGCAGTCCTTAGGCTCAGCTTTGTCAAGCATTCAGTTCACGCTTCAGGCAGAGGCATGACCTCAACCAATGGGTAATGCTGTGCTCGCCTCATCAGTGACACACTGCCTGGCCAGGACTTTCCTGCTTTCTCTCTCACACGTGTTTACTGAGATTTATACTGCAGGGAAGGAAGAAGGAATTGGAATCTTCTCTGTCCTGAGGCCAGCTATTTCCTTGTTTTTCTGCTCCCAGTCAATGGAGCGCAACAGATTGGTATCTCCTTTCTGCTGCTGAAGAAGGGTGCTAAGGCTGAGGCAAGCAGGGCAAACGTAAAGCAACCTGACCTTCCGGACTAACAAAACAGGGTGTGCAGGGATAAGCATCATCCTGAATGTTGCACAACCCCAGGAGAAAGCTCAGCTATCTGCCCTGGCCTTGGTGCAGCTAAGGGGTGCATGTTCAATACAGGGTCACTCTTCCAGCAATGGCAGGGGCAACTTGCTGGGCTGTTCCCTCACATGTCAGGTCCTGGATCCCACAGGCACCTGCCCAGTGGAAAGAGGAAGGCGAGTGGGAAAGCAGGTCTGATTGAAGGAGTGGAGTGCATAGAAGTTGTAGTGAGAATCAGGGGGATTACTGCTAACCTGGTCAAAGCTGTACCTCATTTCCCCCTGCAAGGGTCTCATCTTGTAATTGTAGGCACCCACTGGTATATTAGCTATGGCACTGACACAGGAGTTGGGGAATGCCTGTGATGGTTTGGAAGTAATCCCAAGAAAGACCCATGTGTCTTTGTAAATACAAATTTGTTTTAGCTAGACTAGGCAAAATTGTTCATTTGCTAATACTAGGAGGCTGTTGACAGTGTGGGTGTCAGGTTTGTTTATCATTCTAGAGATGCTGGGATCTGGGATTCTGAGATCTTATCATAGAATCACAGAATCACTTAGATTTTCAAGTCCAGCCATTAAGCCAGCACTGCCAAGTCCACATCGTGAAAGGTTTGGGGTTTATTTTCCTTAAAAAAATAAAAAATAAAATTCTTAAAACCACCCCCAGCCCAAATCCCTAAAGCTATCAGTCCACTCTGGCCCTGTTTGGCAGGCAGGAAACCTGCCAGAGGGTGACACAGACTTCCCAGACAGCGACCTTGCAAAAGGGAGAGCAGAGGAGATAGCATTTTGGGCATGCATATATGTTTTCCTCCCTTTACATGAATAATGGCAATTCTTTACTCTGAGGTATGTCTTTTTTAAGAAGCCAGAGAAATTCTGTCCAGGCAGGTGACGCTCCTGCCTTTGCCTTCAGTAATCTGTGCAGAAAGTGCTGTGTGCCCACTAGCTTGGGATCCCAGGCAGGAGTGGAGCATCACATAAAAAGCAATGCCAAGGGAGGCCTCCCCGCAGTGCAGAGCTGAAGTTGTAAGCAGCTCGGTGGGTGATGAGGTACAGTACAGGGTACAGACAAGAGCTGGAAGAGGTAAGCTCTATGGAGCAGGTCCTGGCACAAGCTATAGCAGTCTCTCACTGACTTTTGTTTGCCCCCCACCTACAGGCTATGCACTGGAGAAGAAAGTAATCAAAACCAAGATGGGGGAAAAAGTTGGCCTGCCTTGTTGTCATGAAATTCCCAGCTCAGAAAGCTTCCATAATTACCGGGTCTACTGGCAGAAGAACACTACAGAGGTAGTGCTTGCCTATGCAGAGGGGAAGAAGATCTCCAAGAATGAGCGATACGACAACCGGACAGAGCTGGACACCAGGAACCTCACTCTATGGATCTCCCCCGTGGAAATCCTGGACAATGGCTCTTACCAGTGTATAGTTCAGCACCTCAGGATTTTGCAGAACTCATTTGTTATGTGTGATAATCTTGTCAACCTCTTTGTTAAAGGTAGGTGGATTGCCTCCTGACACCTGAGGCTTTCTGGTGCCAGCCTTTGGGGGTAAAGGACACTTCTCCAAGCTTTAGTCATAGTGTAGCAGATGACTAGCTTCCTGACTTTCATCAGGAAGTCTAAAAGAGTGACATAAAGTCTATTAACTATTTCCATTCTAGCAGCCTCCCTCCTTACCATTCCAAAGCTACACCAGGTACAGAAAATTTGCCTTCTCCACCACCAGCCCAACATCCTCCCCTCGACACCTCCCTCTTAGGAAAGGACAACTCTCAGGACCCCTCTCCAGGTGCCACTGCTGGTGGCTGCTTTAGGACACCTCTGCCCCCTGCTGTCTTTGGGGCAAAGCAGAGACCGAGCCCCGGTGCACAGGAAGCATCCAAGCTGGAAGAGGAATGGGGTGCTATTGTTTCTCTGTGGCCACAGCAGCATCCCGGCCCTGCATCCAACGCCTGGGGGAGCCCAGACTCTCCGGTGGCCTGGCCAGCAAGCCAGCTGCATTGCAGCTCCACAGCTGATAGCTGAACTCAGATTTGAGACTTCTGACCTTAAAGAAACAACCCAAGTTCCTTTGTTCAAAATTAATCTGAATCTTTTCTTGGAGGCTACAAAAAGTTCCATTGTCATTATTTTCCATTTCCATCACTGTTTTTGTGGTGTTTGGTTTCAACCAAAGGCACAGACACTGGTAACAGATATAAATATATACATACATTTGAATACATATTAGTAGCAGAGAGTTCCAACAATCTTCCAGACAAGTCAGTGCATGAGCATTCCCCATCTGGAATGAGATTCATCAGCAAAAACAAATAAGCTCCTGAAGTTTGGCAATTGCCTGCTTGTCTGAGGGCATGGTGGGCATAAGTGCAAGGAGACAAATTTAGTGCTCTTTCTGAGAACTGATATGAAAAAAGGGAAGTGCACTGCCAGTACCTTCTATAGCCATGAGGTCTGAGGAGTTAACCACACGAAAAAACCATGAAACAGTGGATCTCTTTTCCTCCCCACAAATACTCCAGTTTCTTTCTTTCTTTCCATAAATCCCCTTGCTATTTTAACAGGCCAGTTGTAATAACTGTGGTAGACTTCTGCTGCCTTTGGTAAAGTGGGATCAATTATTGTGGGGATCAGGGAAGGGAAAGCTCCCCTCACCTCTGCTGGAATCAGGCTAACCTGAGAGACGTGGAAAGGTGTCACTCCCTGGTGGATGATCAGGCAGGCTCAGTGAAGTTGGCTGCGATGTTTGAAGGGACATTCCAGACTGGATGTCAAAGCCATATTATTCAACAGATAATGGGCCTGGAAGGAAATCCAGGTTTCTCCTTGTCTGCTGCTGGTCGGCCATGTAACGTTGAGCAAGTTTCTTTCACTAGTTACTAGTCCCTCAGTAGCTTAGACCATGGGTTCATGGTCAGCAGAAGCCATGGAAGAGGTGCTGTGACCACAAGGCAGTCACGTGGTCAAATGGTGAGTCAGGCAGGGAGCGATCACAGGCAAAACCTTAGTTTCTCCAAAAAGGGTAATTTTGCAGTAGTTGAGCAATCTGCTGCAGCTCTCTGCCTGGCCTTGCCATGGCTGGGGTTAGTGCCTGAGGACGTGTGCAGGCTATGGACCTACAGCTGGCAGAGGTGGAAGGGAGAATTTGTTCCCTTTGGCAGCAGTTGGTGCTGGTGTGACTTTGGTCCACCGGGAAGCCACATACTAAGTTCTTTTTCTGACTGGTGCCTCTCTTGCTAAAGATGTGGTCCCATGGAGATTTTTCCAGTGAGAGAGTTGCCTTAATAGTTCCTTTGCCACCCTTTGCCTCTTCTTCCTTACACTGGGCTGTTCATTGTAACCTGCTGGCATCCTCAGTTGCACCATTGCAACTGTTTACAGCAACATGGTGAAGCAGATTGGCAAAGGGAAAAAGGCTGAAAAGGACACCACCTTTCTTCTCCTCCTTCTTCACTAATATTAGTTGTCTCATCCATTTCACTGTGCAGCCTCACAAACACTTACAGCAATACATCTGACCAGGAGGAAAGGCATGGAACAAGCTGTGTGGGGTAGGAAACTTCTGAAAATAGTATTTGGAAGTGAAAAAAAAAGTCCAGTGAGAACATGGTCTGAGAGGACCTGTGTAGTGCTAAGCATTTTTTCAGTGATGAGTATGACTTGGTCTTGCTCTCAGATGGGCCTTCTGGAGGGACTTTCATGCAGAATATGTAATTCAGTCACTTGGTGGACATCCTTGCTGAGACACCAAGATGTGACTTGTCTCCTTTCCCAGCAGAGATACACCCTCTGTGAGGTTCTGGTTGGGAAGGAACAAATGAGCAAGGGGAAAGAAAATTGTCTACCATTGCTTATAAGATGGATTTTTATTTAGTCTCATATTTTTCCTACCTGTTTAATGATTCCTTCTGTTGTTCCATGAACTGTTGTATGTAGAAATGGCAGCATTGGAGAGGTGGGGTCATGAAGTCTGTGTACTGTCCAAGGAGGAGAAGCAAAGGCCAAGGCCACATCCAGTCAAGGCTGTGGGGAGAATGCTAAGGCACAAGAAAGGCCAAACAGATTACACAGAGAATTCCCTGGGGGGAGGAGTCTTTGTTTTGATCATGGGTGATCAGCCCTCTTTGTAATCTGACAGAACAGTAACTAAATCTTTCTCGCTTCAGCTGACTTCAGTAAGCCGAACATAACAACAGAAGTATCCAATAGTTCTTGTGAATCAACTGAGATGGTGGTAAGATGTTCTTCTCATGGAGGTGTCCCCAAGCCCAAAATCTCTGGAGCCATCAACAACAAGACTGTGATGTGGAATGACAGCTCAGTGTCCCAGTACAGCCTCAACATGTACAGTATCACTGCAATACTGTGGCGCAGAGTGACCAAAGACGTCAACTTCACTTGCTCCATTGAATATAATGGCTTTGTCAAGTCCACCAGTTTGCTTCTGAGTAGGTTTTATTAATGGTTTGTATTACAAAACCCATTTTGTTAAATCTGCTGAGCTGCCTCTCTGAGAAAGCAGTAGATTTTGTGCAGCTGGTCATGCAGGGGTGACCCAATAATCCCACCTGTGAGCTGCACACCGAAATATTTCAAAGGCTGTGAGACAGCAGGATTGGGAGAGGAGAGTTATGACAGTGACTGACAAGCAGAGATGACTATCTTCCTGCTGCTCTATCCTGAGTCACAGCTGGTCTGAGAGGGCAACTGGATCCCATTGTGATCTGGTGATGTCAGCCCTGGTGGCTCCCACGGGTCGGGGCTGCCACCATTCAGTGCCCCTCAGTACCAGCATGGTCTTGCTGCCAGTTGCATGACACAGTCTTGGTATTCAAATGGAGGGACTTGAGAAATGTGTGTGCCTTAAAAGTCACAGGTTGCACTTAAAAAGAATTTCCTCATTTAACAAGCATGTTTGTTCCTGCTCCAGCAACAGAAACTGTCAGCTAAGGTCTAGACAAAATTCTGCTTTCATGCACATATTTAATATAGGATTAACTTGTACAGGAAAAATTCCATCACTGTGTGTGGCTTAAAAGTGATAACATAATGGATAAGTTTGTTCTTTGAAAAGCTCAAGGCACAAGTGGAAACAGCATGAGGGAAGGTGGCACACTACAGTCCAGATGTTTTGCAGTAGAAAGGGATTTGCAAGAAAATTCTTAAAGCCAAAAGGATTTTTTTTTTTTATGTTGATACCAAAATATTATTCTGAAATGTCTCTGGGTCTGATGTTGTCACTGTTGAGATAAGGGCACTTTCAAGAGAAGCTACAGAAGCACCATGTTTACTAGGGATTGTACCTTATTCATCAGGGTACCTTATTCATCAATCTTATTTACAGCAAAGGGGCTCATGAGGAGAGGTGCCATTCAGCTTTGGGATGAGTTCCAGAACCTAGTGCTCTGTGAATATTCATTATTGCTGAATGTAGTGCATAAAGTCCCTAGAGAAGGTAATGGTAGAAGTTATGAGTATCATACTAAACAGAAAAGGAGAGAAAAAAAATAGTAATAGTAAATATACTGTTGTCACACAGATTCTCAGAGCAGGGTGCAATCAACAGTGACAAGAGCAGTTCAAAAACCCCCACCTTTTGATTTCTAAGATGTGGAACCACTTCCATTTTGGTATGATGGAAATGGTCCTCCAGGCAAGTCTTTCATGAACACGGAGTTCCAGACAGAATACAGCCTCTGGTAAATGTAAGAGGCAAACCCTGCAGTGGAGAGGAGTATTATACAGTGGATCAGGCTAATGTCTTATAAGCTGAATGATGCTTATTTGTGCCAGATGCAGATGATAAACATCTGAAGATTTATCAACATGCACGGGGTCTGTCCCTCCTATTCAATTAGGGTTGTCCTGTACTGTACAAGAACGGCCTGTTTCTACTCTAATGTGCAAGTAGTAGAATGGTCATCTACAAAAGCCAAAGGCTCCAGGTCGACTGAAACTCAACTTTGCCACAACACTCTTTTCCTGCCATGCAGAAGAAAGTCTGTTCTAGTCTAATGAATCATTCTCCATCACTTGTGAATTGAGAAGGGAGAAAAATTAGGCATAAATCTGGTGAAAACAGTAAAAAAAACTGCAGAGTATCTTGAAAATGGAAGTTTTCTAGATGTGGACTCAGACTTTTCCACCAAGCCTAACCAGTTTCTTTAAAAACAGCTTATGTGTTTTTAAATATTGGCTGTCCCAGTCCCATTCTGGACAAAGACCCAGCATTTAAGATGCTGTTGAAGGTGTTAAGAATTTCAGCACATAGCAAACACAAGGGAATGGAAGAAATATAGGTGCCAGCTTTGCCTGCTTATTTATTAAATAGGTAATTTTTCAGGCTGAATATCTCAGTTAGAATTTAGACAGAATGATGAAAATTCACATACTTGCTCTTACATGAAAAAGCCAGTATGTTGTTGGGCCCTTTATTTATGTTTTGTTTCTTCTGTCTCAGGAAAAAAAAAAGACTGTGTTGTCCCTACTGTGCCTCCACCTTATAATGTCATTACTGCTTCAAGTATCATCATTATCATCTTCATTTTGGCTGTCACCCTAGCAGCAAGATACCTCTCAAGGCATGGTAAGTGTAGCTCCTTTTTCAAGAAACAGCCTCTTACTGCTTATGGAATTTCTATGTAAAATGCCCATTTATAGAAACTATACTGACACACTAAGTATTTTTGTACCTTCTTTTCATTTCCTTTTTTTTTTTTTTTTTTTTTTTTTCCTTTCATGCAACATCTCCTGTCACAAAATCTAAGTCCAGCTCAGGACTTTCCTACATTTTGTGTGCAAGCCACATTGGGGCTCAGGTTTGAGAGTGAAGGGGTGATTGAGAATTTTGATAGCAGATCAGAATATTTCCAAAATCAGGGGTATACAGAATTGAAGACATTCACAAAGGTCCATTTTTATGTATTAGGATGCTTGAAGATGCCAAGAATCTTGGTGACAATGACAGATACAGCTGAACACAGTTTCAGAATGGAATCTCTCTATACACCCTACTTGGACAATCCCTCAGAAAAGTCACGGGGCCAAAGTTACAAAATACATAGTGCTAGGGTCACAGTAAGGACTTAAGCATAGCAATACCCCACTTTTAGAACCACACAGATCAGGAGAGATGGATTTGTCTTCTTTTTGTGGACAAAACAGCAGAGGTGAGGTGCCCTGTCCCACCCTATGAAGTCCTCAGTAACTCTGGACACATCTCCAGTTTTTTCAATGGCTAAAGGGACCTCAAGCATCTCACGGTTATCAGGAAGCTGAGTAGATTCTTTTCTTTTTTTTTGTGGCTCAAAACAGTCTCATCTGTTAGCTGTCTAAGCTGACCTAGACAGGACTTCCTGAAGATGTGGGTAGACATCTAATGGATTTATGAAGGCAGGTAGGCATCCAGCCAGTATTGAAAGTCAACAGCAGAAGATGTCCTATCCACAGCCTGTTAGCAGCTTCAAAAAGCAGTCCCAGAGAAAGAGAGAAGCCCTGCAACATGTTATAAATATCATCCAGTCAAGTTCTGTCAGGTCACTGGGGAAGTCACGTCTGGAGACAAGAATCCCACACTGAGAGCACTCTACATTCAGCCCACTTAACCCAGAAGACACCAGTGTGAGCATCTTAGCTCATCACAGTCACAGTGGTATTCCCCATGGGAAAGAGATTATTCACTAGGCAGCAGGGACTCAGTTCGCTTATGGACACTTATAAATTTGTCATGCTTGTGTTTTCTACTGCTTGTTTCCACTTCAGACAAGTTCACTCCCAAGTCAGAGGTGCAGAGGTAGCATTACTATTTTTCTTTTCCCCTCCTCACCAGCCACATCCCTTCAAAAATTAATATGACCACTGAGTCAAGCTGGGCTAATTTTCTGTTGGTGTTTTACCACAAAGAAAGGAAGCTTCTGGAAGGTGGTGACTCTTGGCACCTCCTTATTTTCCACTCATGTGCCCAGTGCTGGTTCTCCCCTGCTGTTTCCTGAAGCTATGTCAATGGGAAAGCAGCAAGGAGGTTGAAACCAAGAAAATCACAGCTGATTGCAGCCTGTGCTGTTAGCTGTGTGGATAATGAACTTCTAATTATAGAAGAAAATGAAACTGGAATCAGAAGATTTGTCTCTAAACAAATATAGGCTGGAAATGAAAAGGTTCCTTAACAATAAATTAGATTCTGAGATAGCCTTTTATACAGAAACCAATTTTTTTTTTTTTTTTAAGTAAATGTAGATGTAAAAAGCATATAGATGTGGTAGAATGTGATTGATCACCTGCAACAGCATGAGACATGGCTGCATAAACGGGAATTTCCCTTTCAGTCCCATTTTCTGCACAGGGAGCAGATTTGCCAAGTCAGGTGGTGCAATTTTGTACAGCCACTTTCTAGACCAGGCATATACTGTAAGAAACTGAAGCTAGAGCTTCACTTCAACTTTCCAGTTTGTACAGTTGTCACATTTCAGTGCTGCTGTGCACTACCACCTGTCTGGGAAGGGAAATATTTAATCTAAGCATGCTTTCTGCTGGTGTTGCTACCAGTCACCTTTCAAGAGCTATTATGGGAGCTTAGAATAGGTCTGAGAATACCTCTGTTGTTCTGGCATATGGAAAGCTGAGTCAGAAGCTGCCTTGATGCTAAGAGTGGTTTCTGTGCTCAAAAAGCCATGCTTCAAAGAGCTGAAGTGTGGGAGGGAAGAATAGAAAGATAGAACAAAACGGAAATAAGAGTTCTCAAATGTGTGATTGTGGTGGAGACCAAAACATGTAGATGCTTTGTTGATGTTCACAGCCCTCTACTTTGAGGAGCTCATTGCCTATCTTTGCAGTAACTGAAGAGTAATTGAGAATGGAAACTCTCCAGATTTTTTTTTTTCTTTCTTCAATTAATTTATTGCAAAGCACCAAGATTAGACCAAGGTTAGCAGTCACTTAAAGAATAGTTTAGGATCCATGTTGTAAAATCTGTGCAAGTACAGTTGATTCAACTTGAATAATTAAAACAAAAGTCATTCATAGCTACCGAGATACTAAGGGGACCTGCTTAATCTGAATGCCTTTTAAAGCACTGGAAGAGTTGGTTGGCTGGTTCTAACACTGTCATTCTTTCACATGCTTGAGAAACTGCATTTAGTGACATGTAACTTTTACCATTATTTCCCTTCTGACCTTATCTTAGCAGGCAGCAGCCTGTCTTTGTGCCAGACTGAGGGCCTAGCCCTGTGCTAATGAGAACTGTTTGATCTCTGTGACACTATATAGATAGCAATTATATATGAAAGCTTTCTATCAGATCAGACTATGGCTATCAGCCAGCCATATTCAGATGTACTGCAGGCATAAAAGTCCTGCCAGGGGAAAAATAGAAGTAACTAGACCTATTTTTCTTTAATTTCTTCTCTCCTTTCTTCCTACTCCCAGTTACATTTTACTATGTTGAAGAAAACATTTAGATTCAGCATATTTATGTCTTCTGGAATTCCACATACTAATGAGGGATCTTCTTTTTCAGTCTGTTCTCACTGTTGTAAACCTCAGGATTCAGTGGAAGAGGGTGTGAAAGAATGTACAAAGCCACCCATGAGCTCTAAAATGACATCTGAAACATCATCTGTATGACCAGATCACATTTTCAGGTAGTTTTCTTCACCATTCTTCTCTTGGCAAAATAGCTTCTCAGATACTATTAAATTCTCATGCGATCTTAGCTCACAAAATCATGTATGGATTTTAGTATGAGTGTGTGCTGTCCTAAATAAATGAAAGGGTAAATAACAGCACTAGGGCCCTATTGCCAACTCAGACACATGGTGTTTCCTGGCCAGGTAACTAAAGGACTGCTGCTCATGACTGACTATCCTCAGAGCAACTGGGGTCCTGAGTTGGTAGTCAGGGATAGGAAGCAGAATATCCCTCCTGAAATGCAGAAGGAAGTAGTTAGGGACCTGCTGTGCCACTTAGACCCTAACAAGTCAATGTGTCTGGACAGGATTCATCCTAGGGTGCTTAGGGAGCTAGCACAAGAGCTGGCTGAGCTGCTCTCCATCATTTATCACCAGTCCTGGCTAACTGGGGAGGTCCCAGATGACTGGAGGTTGGCCAATGTGATGCCCATCCACAAGAAGGGCTGAAAGGAGGATCCAGGAAACTATAGGCCTGTCAGCCTGACCTCGTTGCCTGGCAAGGTTATGGAGCAGATCAACCTGAGTGCCATCAAGCAGCATGTACAAGAAAACCAGGGGCTCAGGCCCAGCCAGCATAGGTTTAGGAAAGGAAGGTCCTGCCTAACCAATCTTATTTCCTTCTATGACTGGGTGACCCATCTGGTAGACGAGGGGAAGGCTGTTGATGTGGTCTGCCTAGACCTCAGCCAAGCATTCAACACAGTCTCCCACAGCATCCTCCTGGAAAAGCTGGCAGCCCATGGCTTGGACACGTGCACCCTTTGCTGGGTTAAAAACTGGCTGGATGACCAGGCACAGAGAGTGGTTGTGAATGGTGCCACATCCAGTTGGTGTTCAGTGACCAGTGGTGTCCCCCAGGGATCAGTACTGGGCCCAGTTCTATTCAAGATCTTTATTGATAACCTAGATGAGGGCACCGTGTCTACCATTAGTAAATTTGCAGATGACACCAAGTTGGGGAGCACTGTCAATAGCCCGGAGGGTCAGAAGAAGCTGCAGAGGGACCTGGACAGGCTGGGTCAAAGGGCTGCAGCCAATGGTATGAGATTCAACAAGGCCAAGTGCAGGGGCCTGCACTTTGGTCACAATAACCCCAGGTATCGCTAGAGACTGGGGGAGGAGTGGCTGGAGAGCAGCCTGGCAGAGAGGGACCTGGGAATGCTGGTTGATTACCAGCTGAATGTGAGTCAGCAGTGTGCCCAGGTGGCATGGAAGGCCAATGGCATCTTGGGCTGTATCAGGAATAGTGTGGCCAGCAGGTCTAGGGATGTAATTCTGCCCCTGTACTTGGCACTGGTGAGGCCTCGCCTCGAGTACTGTGTGCAGTTCTGGGCCCCTCACTTCAAGAAGGATATTGAGGTGCTGGAGCGGGTCCAGAGGAGAGCGATGAGGCTGGTGAAGGGACTGGAGGGAAAGTCCTATGAGGAGAGGCTGAGGGAGCTGGGCTTGTTCAGCCTGAAGAAGAGGAGACTCAGGGCAGACCTCATCACTCTCTACAACTACCTGAAAGGAAGCTGTAGTCAGGTGGGAGTCGGGCTCTTCTCCCAGGCAACCAGTGACAGGATGAGAGGGCATGGCCTGAAGCTGCGCCAGGGGAGGTTTAGGCTGGATATTAGAAAGCAATTCCTCATGGAAAGGGTGATTAGACACTGGAATGGACTGTCCAGGGAGGTGGTGGAGTCACCATCCCTGGAGGTGTTTAAGGAAAGATTGGATGTGGCACTTAGTGTCATGGTCTAGCTGTTCTCATGGTGTTGGGTCATAGGCTGGACTTGATGATCTTGGAGGCCTATTCCAGCCTCAGTAATTCTGTGATTTTGACTGGCCAGGGAACTTGTTAATCTCTAGAGATGTGTCTCCTTTCAGTATGTCCTGGTAGCATGGTGACTATGGCCGGGCTGTGCTGTGGTGATGTGCAGTGCTATGATGTGGGGTAAAGGCAGTGCTTTGTGTTTGCTTCTGAGGAAAAAGCAGGATAGAGAGAAAACCCCAGCTCCTGTGAAATACTGACAGCTCAAGGTTAGGTGGGTAGGAAAAATGAATCTCTGCCTCACCTGTGGTTGCTGGGTGTGGCAGTACCCCAGGCCCTCTCCAGCAGCTTCTAATCAATCTAAAGGGTATTTAGGCTTGTAGCCTGAGAGGGGGGCAAAGCTGTTGCATGCTAGTGGTTCAAGGCTGTGCTGGGGGAGGTTTAAACTGGACATTAGGAAGCATTTCTTTACTGAAAGGGTGGTCAAACACTGGAACAGGCTTCCTAGAAAAGTAGTTGATGCCTCATGCCTGTCAGTATTTTAGAGGCATTGGGACAATGCCTTTAATAATGCCCTTTAACTTTTCATCAGCCCTGAAGCAGTCAGGCAGTTGGAGTAGATGATTGCTCCAGGTCCCTCATGACTGAAATAGTCTAGTCTATTCTAAATGATCTCATGTCCAGAAAAAGCAGTGGCTCCCTTTGGGCAGAAGGCACACCTCTCCTGCAGTGTCTGGCAGGGCTCCCTGTGTGCCTAATAATTACACCTCTGAGCTGGTGCAAGGGCTTGTTTGCTGGCCATGTTTCATGACTTCTACCTCTCACTGTGGGACCGTGCCAGAGCTGGTGCAGAAGTAGGGCTGTGGCAAGGTAAGATGCATGGGCAGTGTTCTTGTTTTAGACTGTTTGTGTCCAGATGCTGGTGAAAATAGAGATGGGGAGGAGATTTGGAGATGGAACTAGGCAACCCTGCCATGGACGAGCCCTAGGGCAGCTCCCAACACAGAAACTGCCTTATCTACAAAACCACAGCAAGGAGTGACCCCTTGGGAAATGGGGCCACGTGGTAGGAAAGGGATGTTTGCCAACTGAAGGTTACACTGTGGTAAAGCCGGAGAATGAAAGCTTTTGTGAAAGACACAGATAAAGTTAAAGGACAGCAGGGCTACTGGCCCTGCTTTTGGTTCGGTCATGCTGGAGCTCATCCCCTCTGTTTTGTTGGTAGACACTGTGGTTGACCAATGCTTGCTGTAGGTGCCTGGAAAGGACCCTTGCCCACTCTAGCAGGTCTGGAGTGGGGAGGGAGAGGCTCAAGGGAGACAAAGAAAGCTTTAACTGGTCAAGTGAGTCTGACCTAAAAAGAAAAGCATGTACTTCTTGAATCATAGAATCATAGAGTATGTTAGGTTGGAAGGGACCTCTAGAGGTCATCTGGTCCAACCTCCCTACACAAGCAGGGACATCTCTACCTAGGGCAGGTTGCTC
>JANHGN010014331.1:7030-44212 GCA_024605025.1 Megaceryle maxima
CAAAACCACAAAAACCACACCTGTAAAACACACAATTTAATTTAATAAAATTAAATAAAAAAAAAAAAAAAAAAAAAAAAAAAAAAAAAAAAAAAAAAAAAAAAAAAAAAGCATTCTCTTGAAGCACTTAATGTATTCGTTTCCTCAAGTGACTGATCACAAATGAAAAATACACAAATTATCATAAATATTCAGACATCTGATAGGTAAAACCAATGATTAACTGAACTATTCTCTGTTTCGTGTTATTATTTAGGAAGCTGTTTTAAAGTATTCCCACTCATCCCCTACTGAAATGACAAATTTTCCTTGACAGAAGGTGAGCCAGCCAGGGGTAATCAAATACATGAACAAGATTTAGTTTTACCTGGAATGATTATGGTTAGACAATTTATTTTTATCTCCTACTGCTTGAAATATCTACCTCTGCAGACACTCCTTGAGCAATGCCAAAGCAAAAATGGTAGCAGCAGAAAGGAAGATAGTGCTAGTAGAAACCATTCATGTCTCAGCAGCAAGAAATGCTAAATTGGCTCCCCTGAGTTTTTCATCCCATATTTCAGTGGTCTAAATACCTCATTTGTTTTTCTTTCAGTTCCATTATTCTGACCTCAAAACTATGCAGGGCTTTAAAACACACTTTGAAGAAAAGACATAAGAATATGTTCTCTCTTCAATTTTAGAGTTTTACTTGGACTCTTGTATTGGCAGAGACTAAAATAACATGGTTCATTCAGCTTGATAGAAAAAGGATGAGGCAGAAGATAAAGATGCTACATTTTTAAGGGATGACATAAGAGTGAAATAAAAAATTAACTGGTACATAAACATCACTTCTAACGTTGTTTCAGAAATTGCAGGCTATCCTGTGTAGCCTCCAGAAGCTGTTCCAGAAAAGGGCAAATCTTACAGGTCATGTGTAATATCTTCCAGCCCCACATGGAAACTGTATTGGATATAATTCATACCCAAAGGTATCTCAAAAATGCAAACGATTATTAAGTTTACATTCTCAATTTCCTACAAAAGCAAAGAATCATGTAAAGGAAATCCAGTACTGACATAAAAGTGAACGGTGTGGGCTTATAAAGAGCAAAGGCTCAGGAATCAGAGATCATTTTCTATGTAGGAGTGATGTTCTAGAGCAGTACTTCCATATGAAATGACAAGATATTCTATGATTGTGAGACAGATTTTGATAAGTTTACAATAGCAGAAGACTGGAATCTGTTTCTCGGTAAGAACCAAATGATGCAGAATGAGGGAGGAGGCTCTTGTGGCCAGTGTGCAACCAGAAGCGTACAATGCGTGCCAACAGGATGGCCAAACTGAGACATTTAACAGGAAATACAGAGATTCCTCCACAAGTAAGTGATTCAGTTGTAGCAAGCTAAGAGGCAGGGGAGATAGGAACAGATGGGACATAGTAATCAACAAAACAATGCTGTAATGGAACCACTTTAAGCAGAGGTGTATAAAGAAGGAAGTGTCTGTGGAACAATCTTGTGAAGAAAACTCTTGAGGCTGTATGGTGAATGAGCATGCCTGGGTACCTCTCTGAAATATTTTGAGACTGATGGACGCAGCATGGGGAACTATCAGAAGGAATCTGAGAGTCTGTGGGCTGTTACAGTCACAGAGATAATGGAAACATGATGGGGTAACTCACACAACCAGATTTCTGCAGTGGTTGTATATAGGCTCTTTTGGAAAGACAGGCTAGGAAGGCAAGGGGAGCATGTTGACCTTTCTGTGAGACTGCAGCTGGAATGTCTGGAGCTCTGCCTGGGGACAATGTACTGATGTATTGGGTTGTTCTTCCTCAGGTTCAAGACTTTGCATGCTTTTGATGAACTTCATGAGTTTCCTCTCAGCCTCATTCTCCATTCTGTCCAGGTCTACCTGAATGTCAGCACAACCATCTGGTGTATCAGCCACTCCCAGCTTTGTATCATCTGTGAATGTGCTGTGAACTGTCTCATTGTCTAGATCATTAATGGAGATGTTTGAGGAACCATATTGGCCCCACCATCAATCCCTGGGATACAACACTAGTGACTTGACTCCAACTCAACTTGGTACAATTGATCACACCCCTATGGACATGGCTGCTCAGTTTTCAAGCCACCATACTGTTCACTTATCTACTGCACATTTTATCAGGTGTTGGAAACAGTGTAAAAAAAGTCTTACTTAAGCCCAGGTAGAAAAACATTCACTGAACTCTTGTCATTCAAAAAGCTAGACACTAGATGATCTGAGAAGGCCCCTTCAAACCTAAATAATTCTGTGTCTGTGATCTTGAGGATGACTGTTTAATAGTCTGTGCCAGACAAGAGTAGTAGACAGATGGTGGCAGTCTGTCAGAAAGCAGATAGCCTCTGTAATGTCAAAGTGGTCGGCGCCGGGTATTATCAGGTTTACTGATATGAATAAATGGGGAACATGACCCCTACTTGTCAGGGTTCTTTTGCAATCGTACGGAATTTTAGAGCTGACTTCCTCTAAATTTATGCACGTCAGGGCTACCAATGACAATGGTAGCTTGTCTTTGTATCTGTACCGGGTAGACTAAAACACTGATGCATTTCACTATTCATCAGTTTGACCATCAGCCCTGGAGTACAGTCCTTGTTCTTCTAAGGGCCTCTTCTGGGATCTTAAACAGGTCTTTAGATGTACAAGAGTGTTCACCTCATCTACTTCACTCCTTCAGACCATGCCCAGTAATTTAGTGTGCCCAAAGTTAAGAACTGGAATTTTCAATATAGAGAATAGAGAGAACTGAATGCCTCTAGAGGTGATTGAGAGCATTAAGCTAAATACTTGACATTATATAGTGTGAAGAACCTCTCAATCACATGCCGTTTTTCCTGGTGAATTCCTGATTCATTCACACAGTGAAAATGTACAGAATGAAAAAGTTCAATGAGAAAGATGAGTACTCAATATTTATATTTTATCTGAATGCTGTGTGTCTTCATAACACATATGCAGAATTTTGCAGCTGATGAAGGAGAGGTCCTGTGGTGAAATTTTTCATTCCCCAATAACAAAACCCCCTTACAAATAAAGCAGTGGAAGTAGATGGTTTACCTTCTTTTGCCTTGATGACTTATGTGTAATGGCACTTCTGAAAGTAAATGTTATCTTGTGAATTGAGCATGCACAGAATAAGGAGTGGAAAGAATGAGATAAAGCAGAGAAGGAAAGTAATTATGCTGTAAATTGCAGTTCAGCTGCATGAAGATCACTATAAAAATATATCACTACACGTTGCCTAACCCTTTTTTATAAATAAAGGTTATACTGACAAGTTGAAAAGTTATGGTAGTGCTGAAAACAGTGGAAACTGCAACCTGTAATTAAAACAACAGAACTCAACCCCACCCTCACCCCAGTTTTTATATACATTAACAGCATTCTGCAAGAACAACTATTTCTAAAGAGAAAAAACTATCTCAGAAAATTTACTGTCCATGTAATGCATTTTTCTTCCTGAATCTTGCTTATGTAATCAGATTGTCACACTTCAAAAAAAGGGTCTCTTGAGTTCAAAATAGCTGTCACCATTAGAAGACACTTCATAAAAATTAGGTTCTATACAAGTCATGTGCCATTAAGCTAAATACTCCAAACACACACTCTACATACATAAGATAAGGAACTATGAAATGTTCAAAACCCAGAATGATTTTCTTAAGACATCACACTTTTATCTTATGCCTGGAGAGACCTTCTTATTTCCCTGTGTGACTTTTACTGACAAAATCACTAGTACCAAAAGTCAAATATAGTTCATAATGCAGTAAATTACTTATAACTGATAAAAATAAAAAAACATACAGAATTTAGATAGAGACTGCTTAAAGCCCAGAAGGTCAAAGATGCAGGCTCTGCTCTAAGCTGATTCAACCTAGTTGATTCAAGTCTCAATGCAGAAGGTAACACCAACTTTTCACCTCATAGCCCCTAAAAAAATCTTTCTCCTTGCTTCTCTGAGCTTGCTTTGAAGAGTGAGGCAAGAGGGTTACTGAGCAGTTTAGCTTCCTTATGAAACGAAGCACCTCTTGTTGAATGTGTTCCTGTTAGAGATTTCTACCTTACCCTGAAGTGTAATCTCAGAAAGGAAAAGGTAACAGCCTCATCCCTCCTGTGGATGGCAAAACAATATCTTTGCTTTACCCTAATCAACCAAGCATACTCTTCTCACCTCTAGGTTCTTCCAGTAGCTAAAAGAACTCACCCTGACATTGACAGTAACCCATCAATATGAGGGTTGCAATGAAGTAGCAGAGGCTGGAGTCTAATACTGCAAAGGCACTGACAGGTGAGGTTATGAAAGGAATTTGTTAAGTAGTGTTACAGGGGGAATTCCTTCATTGCCATCACTTTGATTTGCTTTCTTTCTCTTTTGAGCTGAATTTCACCACCGAGCATATAATCATGTACATCTTCATGCCATCTGTCTCCTTTCATATTTTTTATAGCTGAATCAGTCAGAGTTTTAATTTGAAATTTCATCAATCAAGAGATTTTTATCCTGTCTCATACAGAGAAGTAGAGGTTTTCCAAAGATAATAACAATTTCAGTAGCCTACAGGAGATTTTACTTCTACTTCTTTTAGCTGCAGAGTTTTTATGCTCAGCAGACTAGTATACAAATACAACTGGGAAAAATATGACAATGAAACGTGTGCTAGGGATTACCAACACAACTACTTGCAACCAAAATCTCCACAGGGAGGTTAGGCAGAATTTTTCTCAAAGGACTCTCAATTACACAGTTACAACAGCCAGCGGCTTTTGCTTAGCTCTAACTCAGAAAACAAATTTCTGTCTGGCATATCGCAGGTGTCAGCTTGGTGAGGAGGATACTGCTTCCCTGGGCACACTGTCTATCTGTAGCCAGTGAAGAGCTGGTACCAGATCTGCTCCATAACCGGTATCTTCTGTGTTGGCATCTGTAGCAGGTCTTGCACATAGTGGGCAAGGGAGGATGAAATACTTGCACCTCCCCCTTTGTCTCTGTGTAGAGGTCTTTGAAAACCTTATCACAGAAAATTGTGAACAGGATATTCTGTAATAGTAAGCAGTGTGTGCAGCCTGCTGTAATATAAAAAAGGTAAACTAGCCTGCGTTAGAATAATCCTTTTGGGGATATTATGAACCAGACTGAATACAATTCTCTTTAATAGACTGTGTTAAAAATGCTGACAGTAATATTGTTCCATATCATAAGCTGTTCTTTACATTTTTTTAGGTGGGAATTAACTCTTCTAGTGAAGCTTTAAGTTGTGAAATCATTCAGCTTCTCCATTTGTATGTGGTTAAACTACTATAACATATTTCTTGTTAAACTTGGCAAAAAGGCATTTGTAAGCTACACCACTCCCAGATCTCCCCTTCCCAGTGATGGGACCTCCCACCTCCTTAGAGTGAGATGACACTGCACTCCCAGTTTTAAGAACCATTCAATTATCACTGCATTTGCCTACTTTTTAAACACTCATTCTGCCACTTTTGGCTAATTTACCAGCATCCATTCATTCATCACTGCACCCACCTCTTCTCCCTTCCTCACTTATTTTCTATACTGAATCTAATTTCCTGCAGAACTCATCACTCAACTCAACTTTCACCCTTCCTGTTATTGCTAGTACCAGCTCTTACAAAATCTCTTTGTATCTCCCTGTTGCTCCTGATATGCCCTCAAAAAGAACTATTTATATCTACATTATGATGTCACTCAGCTGCTTTCCCTACTGTCCTTCATCTCATGCTGCAATTGCAAATTCCCCCTTCTCTACTTCTGCAGAACCCAGCCAATGGTTCCTGGTATATGCCTGGGGCTCTCTAACACCATGTAAATATAAATAGTGTCAAGAAATAAGATCAATTTGTTTCTTTCATTTAAAGCTCCTATAATGTCTACTCTTATTAAGGGAGAACATTCATATGTGCAGAATACAAAGGAAGGAGAATTGTATCTCTCCCTTGTATCTCTCCCCTGCAACTCACCTCAGTGTCTGTGGAAGACCCTGCATCTATCCGTGGACAAAAAGGGTATATAATTCCCTATCACCTATCAGGCCCATCACTAGGCAACTCAGAAGGACTTAAAGATTATTTCTTTTTTAATTGTAGATTTTTGTCCTGGAGTCCTGAATTCAATGATAGGGTATGTAACGTAATTTGGAGGTGAACCAAGATCAAAGCAAGATTTTTGTCTTTGCATTCTTCTGATCTTCATCAGCCTTGAGGATGCTCTAAACTAGGTCAGATATCAGCATGCTATGGTCATAGCTAAGTTGCATCCTATCCCTTCCTGGTGATGACTGAGGGAGCTTAGACTTACACTAAAATGAGTCTGGAAGGATAAATCTAAATCCTGAAAAGTCACTCAGTTTGTAGATGTTGTGGCAACTCTCCTGCACCACTTTCAGTGCTGGTGAGCTGAATATATTGCATTTTCCTTACACTGGTGTAGGATTCTTCTGCATCAGTAGGATCTTTTGAAGTTTATTCTATATTCTTGGAAATTTTATTCTGTATGCACAACATAAAATAACCATAGATGTAGGTCATCAACTGTGCTATTATATTTCATTCTCTACCAGAATATTTGACCTTGAATTCTGATTGTATCTTCGTTACTTTTACTGGAAATACAAGGGGAGACTTCCACTGGCCAAAAAAACCCCGCAGATCTATTTATTCTTTCATTTACACAAGGCAAAACACAGAGTAACTACTTTTGAAAAACAGTGTAAACCCAATATATGGGATTTCCCTACCCTTGAAAGGTTATGTTTGTTTGGTTTTAATATCTTTAGGGTTTTTTGTTTTCTTTTGTTTTTAATCAGAAACTGCCTTGCTTTGAAACACAAACACTTCTTTTAGTGCTTGGGTTTTGTTCGTCTTTTATCTTGTTTTAATTAGCTCACTAGGGAAGTAATGTAACTCTGTTACAGAAAAAGCTGTATCAGTAGCTGAATCGTTCTTTTCAATTAACCATGCAAATCCAGGCCCTCTTTCCACACTTTTACTGTGTTATTCCACCCTTGGCACAACCTGCTTCTCTCAATGTCCTTCCTTATTTTAAGGTCATTTTGATGGGAAGCAGACCCTTCCCTTGTTTTGTGCCATCAGGCAGCAATATGCACACTTCTGCTCACCTGTCTGCAAGTCCACCATAGTAGCCATAACCAGGGTTGCAAAGTCCTAGAATACCTTGCTGTTCAGAGTATTCAGAGTGAGATTTCAAGAAACCACAACTCCTTCCACAGCCATAAAAAGGAATTTTTTATGTCTTGATGCAAAGCAATTTCTGTTGAAAGAACAGGAATACAGAAACTACAACCCAATCCTTGCCACTACAAAGAAGCCTTATCCTGGTTTTATGGAATGTTTTGCAAACAAGGGAAAACTCTAAGAGTCATTTGTGTTCCCAGGGAACAACTCACTATAGGGTGACAGGGTCAGGAAGGCGGCAGCACAGCCAGATAACCAAGGACAAATAAAGAAAAGTTTCCTGAATACTTACGGCAGAATTAGGAAGGCCAAAGAACAGCTATAATTGAAACTGCTGAAGGACATCAAGGACAACAGGAAAGGTTTCTACAGCCACAGCAGCAATAAAAGGAAGATCAGGGAGAACATGGGCCTGCTGCCCGATGTGGTATGTGACCAAGTGATGGAAAGCATGGAAAAGGATAACTTAGTGAAGGACTCAATGTCTTCACTCCCTCAGCCTTTACTGGCAAATTCTGCTGCTCATTCCCAGGCCGTTCAGGTCTTTGCTTAGTAACAAAGTGTGGCACAGACGGATACTACCCATGGTCCAGAAGGACTAAATTTGGTACTAATCAGGTCAGCTGGACATATTCAGGTTAATAGAACTGGATGGGATGAACCTGAAGGTGCTTGGAAGATGACTCAATGTTATTTTGGGACAATTCTCCAACACATTTGAAAAGCCGTGGTGATTAAAGGAGAAAAGACTAGAGAAGGCAGTTGCTAAAACTGTCTTCAAAAAAGGCAAGAAGGATTTAGGGAACATTCTCAGAAAAACCCGAAATAATCCTTTGACTCATAAGAAGATGTTAATAGGAAGTATTATGGAAGCTTCAGTGTACCTTGTCTTTAGAAAATAAAACCGCCTCAATATTTTTCAAATAAAATTCTGAAGTTGATGAAGTGGAAAGATTTTCAGCAAAAGGGATTTTCTGCATGTGTCTCAGGAAGAATTTCCCAAATGCTTTTTGTACTGAGGTTTATGGTATTTATCAGAATACTATTTGCTACAGAAAGTTGATAATTTCTCATCTGAAGCCAAATAATGAGGAATATCGCAATAACAAATGTGTAGTATCTGAGAGGACATAAAATCCAGAGGAACTTCATAAAGACATAATAATATGATAATTGTATGTAAACTGCATATGATATTAGAAACGTTGTGTCTTTCTAGTAATGTATTCAAAAATAGAGAACTTTGTAACTGAGCAATGTAGCTAAACGTTTCTCCAGAGTAATGGCACGTCATTATGATTTGTAATTTGAGAAGTGAAATTCTTTAGCATCTTTTGTAAGAACTACAGATAAATGTGTGTTATCAGAGTGATAGTCTGGTAGCTCAGGCTGTACAGAGTTTGATGGTGTTTTTCTAATACAGTCTGCATTTAAACTGAAACAGCACAATACATACTGCAGATGAAGTTCAGTTAGAAACGTATCCGAAATGAGCACATTAACTGGTTGTGATCTGTTTTATACAAAACCACAGAGACAAAACCTAATGTGTCACATAGACAGCATTAATAAATACTATACTTAAGTAGACAATACTACACTACAGCCTTTAATTAATCCCTCTACTAGTGCACAATTTTTTCTCCTAATAACTACTTTTAAACTTCCTAAGGGATGAAACTTGGGTCTCCACCTAGGGAGTTTATTCTAACTATTAAATCACATTAGTATGAGAAAATATGTTCCCAATATTAAATCAAAATGTTCATCTTTTCCAGATTGGTTACACTAGCCCTGGTTACTTCTTTGCCCAACTTTGAATTATCTTTATCCACTGGGTTCACACATTTTAAAATCTCTGAGCTTCTCAATCATTACTCAACAAAGCTCTATCTGATGAGTTTTCTAAATTTCTTCCCTCCTGGTAATTTGCATTACCTTTGGACACTTCAGTTTGTTTATACCTCTCTGGTAGTGATAGAACAGAATTGTAAAGAACAGGTCAGGTCTTGGGCTGAGCTGACAGTGGCTAGTCTCTGACCTTGAGCCTGACACAAGCTGGTTGAAAGAAGTACTGCACATTGACTCAGAGAGAGCACCAGCTAGCACCCTGAGATGGTCAGAAACACTGCTCTGGCCACCTAGCACCCTCTACTTAGGTAGCAGAGCTGTCCAACAAGCAAGGCAGGGAGTTCAGTCTAGCAGCTGACTGCATGACAGCTCAGTCAAGTGCATCCCAATCAAAGCCTATTCAACACACAAGAGATTGAGACTTATCTGTGACCATCCTTGGTACAACCATCCAGTGAGTGGGGGATGTGAGTAGAAGGATATTCCTGGAGACAGAGACAGTTGTTGGTTTTCTTTCAGCTGAACCCTGTTAGAAGCTGCCTGGAAGTCAGTGATCTCTGATATCTCTGGAAGTGCTCAGGATGAAGAAGACATCAAATGTTTGCATCAGGATGCTGTCTTTTTTAAAGTCAGAATTATCTCACTCTTCTAATGTCACACATAAATTTATAATCCCATAAGGTTCTATTTCCTGGATGCCTATGGGAGAGGGTTTGACCTATACTGACACACACATGGCCCAGGTGCCACTTTTTCCTGCTTCATTGTGATGAACATCCAGATGCCATCTTTTCTTATTGCTTGTGTCCTTGCAGTAGGCCAAAACTGACCATATTACTGAAAGAGTAGTATTTGCCTATTGATATGGCCTGCAGCCTTGGGTATCTGTAAGCTTTCCCCACTTGGCTGAAGTGTCATCAGTCTGCTATGGAGGAGAATGGTCTGATGCAGGACCCACATGGGGGAGACAACCATCTAACCATAAGCCTTGCTGCAGGAAAGGGAGAAAAGCCCCATCTTTAGGAGGGAGAGGACCACAGCAGGACCATGGACTACTACCCTTACCTGACAGCCTTGGCAGCAGAAGGCAAGCAGCTTCACTCATAAACCAATTAATGTTTTGATGTCACCAATGATTGCATCTCTGGATGCTAGCTAAGACAGAGGCCTGATAATCCTAAGATAGAAGCAACCATACACCATGGATACCAATTATTAATGAGCATTTATAAAGCCTCCAGTTCAGAACAGAGAGGAGGAATACATATTTTCTATACTGAAAGGGTTATCAAAGACTGGAACAGGTTGCCCAGGGAAGTGGTTGAATCACCATCCCTGGATTCACTGAAAAGCTGTCTAGATATGGTGCTCAAGGATGTGGTGTAGTAGTGGCACTGAGTTAGATAATGGTTGGACGTGGTGATCTTAAAGGTCTTTTCCAACCATAGTGATATGTTATTCTGTCACACTAACTGTACATTTCAGGAAGTTTAAAAAGCCACTGCAGAAGTTATGAAAGTCAGCCTTTGTATTGCAATAGTGTAAATTTAAAAAACAGCTATTTTTCATTCAAAAAGGAAATAATGCTTATTCAGTTTTGATTCCTTCCTTATTACTTACCTGAGAAAATAGCAAAATACCTAAATAAACTTTTTTTTTAAAAAAAAAAAGAAATGTGATGCTTTCTGCCTTATTATGCATTAACAAATGTAGACAGGGTTCCTCATACATGTTGATATATCCACTGGCATTACATTTCTGAGTTTCTAGGCATTGACATTTTTTGCATTTCATATGTAATGATGAAATTCAGCTCCATTCTCTGCCCTAAGGGTAAGGGAGGAAACAACAAAGCCCATAAAATCTTACTAATATAGAACAGGTACAAGGACTCAACCAGATCATGAAGTCACTGACTGTATTTAAGACTTTTTCTCCTATTTTTTGATCTAAATGCAGCTATAGCCACATTTATATGTTCTCTGAGTATGGTGGTGAGAAGCAGACATCATACTGATATGGGATTTACCAATTTGAGACGCACTTTCAACAGGAATGTGATCTTGGCTATGAAGTATCTCATTTCATTCATTTATGCCTTGAAAACACTCTCTGCTGTTAAAAGACATGGCTTTTGAAAGACTACTATTTTTATCTATATACATCTACCCTCATGATTCCTTTGGTTTCCATTTTAAGGTAGAATATTTCATTAACAACTGTGTTCAGGTTCTTAGGAGAGTAGTATTTTGCTATCTTTATTTTGATTCATTACCTTTGTATCCCTCTCCATAGAGTGCTAAGGATGTCCTGCTCATAAGGGAATGCTGTATACAGTAAGTAGGTAGAATTTTAAATTCCTTACAATTTTTTATATGGAAGAATGGAATCAAAACTATTGGAATCAAGCATCATCTTTTTATAAAACCACTGTCACCACAATGCAGTAATTAAAAAGTCCATTACCCACAAGGAGCAGTCCTTAACTCGTATTTTAAATTTAAAGATAGTAAAATGAAATGTTAATTGAAAATGCATTAGCTGAACAGAAGGGTTTAGATCATTTAGAAGGTTTTAGGGTAAATGCATTAGCTGAACAGAAGGGTTTAGATCATTTAGAAGGTTTTAGGATAAATGTGGTTTAAGAGATGGAATGAAAGCCCATGGGAAATGTAATGCCTTTTTGGGTATGAGGACTCTCCAGGTGATGCAAACACAGCACCTCCCAGTGTTGTTTACATGCCAGTGTGTGGGAAGATCTCAGCTTCAACCCACTTTCGACAGGCAAGACCTCAGCTTCAACTCACATTCATTTTCCCATGGGAGAACTTTGTAATGGTGACTCAACAGAACACATGCAGCTTGACCCTTTAAAACTTTCCCAAAACAACTGTAAGTTTTGTGTCCTGAAATACACAAATAATATAGAATACCAAGGCTTCACCAATGGAATGTATCCAACCCTTTTTTTAAAGACTTAATAATTATGAAGTTCTAGAATATTAAGGAAATTCCAGCTAGCATTCAGCCTTCTGCCAAATAATAATCCATCAATAAAAAATGGGTGAAATTCTGGCTCCATTTAAGTCAGTTGGAATTTTACCACAGAATTCAGTGTGGTCAAGGAAGTCCACAATCCTATAAGTGGTGAAATAGCTTCTGAAAGCTTTGAATTTTAACCAGTGAATGAATTTTAGATAATTCCAACAATCAAACAAATGATAAAAAGTGGATTTTTGGACAAAATTAATGTCACAATAACTGCTTTTCATGGACTAATTTAAGGACTACTCTTGTAGTAATAGTAAATAAGATGTCTTTTATAAAACAACTGTTCTGGAGCTCTTCTGAGGCAAACAAAAAAACTGACAGGTAGAAAAAGAGTTCTACTTAGTGCATTATTCATAGGTATACTGGTTGGAGTCACTTATTTTTATAATTTTGCCATACCTTAAACAGTTATGAATAAGCCTTTCTATGTCTGCATTTCTTACAGAGCTCCACACTGCTAAAATCCCTCATTTTTGTCTATTTGAAATGCATTATGTTCTTATGGATTACCAACACAGAACAATTCTTGTTATTTCTGGTACTGCTACTGCATATGTTACATTTAAAAGGCTATTCTACACATGGTATGCATTACTCTTCCACTCCTATATTATTAATACTTCATAATGATGTCTTAACATAACCTTCAATCATGTGCATTAACACATGTGGGTTTTGGAAATAATATTGAAGCTGTTACATTTTTGTTCATGAGCATTGGCATTCTTAGCCAGTATCTGTTTCAAGTACATTTTCAGTATACAGGTATGCTGCACTGGCTAGGAAATTCTGCTGATCTAATAAGGCGATGGGAACAGCTTTCAGAGTCAGTGATCCATGAAGTCTCCATACAAGTTCTGACGTATCAGAGACATGACAGTATACTGAGACAACCATCCTGTTAGAGAAGTTGTAAAAGACAGCTCACACACATACATGCAATTTGTCTATTCATCACAGATTTGTTATTCTTCATTTTATGGATTTGCACACATTGTGTCAATTCAAGGACCATCTATGAACTTCATTCCAGAAACCGGAAAAAGGAATGTGGATTATTTTGCTGGGGCATGTCCTCCTGTGCTACGTGATTCTGCATAACTGAAGCAGGTGGCTTTCCCTCTTCACAGGAACACTTCTTCCTCTGCTACAGAACTACACTTATTTTACCTTACCCCAATACCCCAATATTTTGGTTGGAAACAAGTTTTATCTCCAATAAAGTTATCATTCTGGACCAAATCAGAACTCCTTTAATCAGTACAGTAAACTGGAATTCTGCTAAAGTGAGACCTCTAGGATTTGGCTGCGCTGCTATACAAAGCCTCCAAATAAATGAATTTGGTGTGCTTCAGGCAAACACTTTCTGCCCCCAATAGAAATATGTTGGTGGAATTCACTGAAAGTTCACTAACAATCTCACTGAGGTTAATGTGACTTGGACTGTTAATCTGAGAGTGGAAGTGAGCCTTGTATTCTTCTTTCTCTCATTCTGCATTGAATAGTGTCACCTAGATTGCCGTGGTAAGCTGCAAAATGTGTAGCAACCGTGTATGTGCTGTTATGTAAAAATACTGTAAAATAATTCATATCTATAAAGATGGCTTGCTTTTCCCAGCAGTTGCTCAAAAAGGCATAAAAAAAAAAAAAAAAGAGATTTATAGAGTTTTTATCATGGACATACTGTTTCTTTTCTACAGCACTTTGCAATACTACAGTCATTCACAGTTGTCATAAAAGCGGTAGACAAAGAAAGGTGTATTCAAAGCCTAAATAGTAAGGAGGTCACAGAAGAACCTATTTTTAATTCTGAAGCTTTTATAACTTAAAAATGTCTTTTAAAACTAAAAAAATAATGTAAGCTTAATAACAAACAAAACAAACAAAAAAACCCCCAAACTCTAACAACTATACCATTCTGAGAATGCATACTGGTTTTACTTTTAGATTATATCTTGTCCAGTTTGGAATCACAGCTATTATTTATTTGCACTAGAAAGAAAAGGTTCTGATTTTTTTCACTGTTTTTCTCATTTCTATGAGAAAATTTTCCCCCTCCCAACAATACTGAATACTATAATGAACAATAAGATGGTTCAGCATCAAGTCTCCACCTGGCCTCCTTCTCCTTTGGTTTACCTAGATGTTTCTGATTCTCTTTGGAATTCATACAGTAGAAAGTAAATTGAATCATCCCTTCTAGTCAAGTAGTGGTGAAAAACAACACACAAACATTGTTGGTTTATCTCAATTAAATAAGAAATCCCTTTTTTTAAACATTTTTTTAAAACATATTGGTACACAGTGACTGTGGTTAGACCATCAGCAGAGACTAACTCAGCTAAACTATAGAAGCTTAACTAAATACAGAAGTTGTTTTCAAGTCAAAAAAAAAAAAAATCTGCAAAACAATCTATCAACATAGAGAATCATTAAAAAGAAGGCTGATTTGTTTCAGAGACCTGATAACCAGTGTTGATAAGGAGAGAAAATTCATCTCCAAGACCATGGATACTCACATAAATTGCTATGGAAGGATTCAAACTATCGCTTCTTAATGGGGGGAATTGAAAATTTCTTTGCTCTGGTTGGTATAACTGTGACCAGTAAACAATCACTGCAGACTGAATGTGCTCAGGAAACCTTGCGGTGGAATTATGAGCAAAATCTCTTCCCTGAGGAGGGTACTATAGTCATGAGGAATTCATCAGGAACCAGGGGGTGAAACTTGGTAAGGTCATGTCCAAAAGTCTTTGTATGGGAACAGGCGAAACAGCGTCTTTAAGTTGCATATATTTTCTAATGTATTACCTGTTTGCCAAACTACATAGATAATAGACTATCTATTATTTGTCAGAATGTCCATCGTGTGATTGGAATGCAAAGACAGAATTTATGCACGAATTAGTCTGTTGAGTTTATTTTGTTTTGTGTTTAGTTTCCGACTTACTGGCTTCAGTGAACTTATCATTTGTGATCATTAAATGACGTGACAGACATTGCATAGTCATGACTTTAGACTTCTCTTCAGCTTGGCCCTCAGTCAGTTTGAGGAGTTATGCAGACTTCCCCAACTAATATTTCACCTTGCTGTCCACTCAGCTCTGGTAGCTGGTATTAAAAGACACCTCTCAGTATCCCTCGAGGGACAGAAGAGCACTGAATTAATTTAACCTAGCAGTTCAATCTCTACAAACTTGCTACAAACTAATGAAATTACATGGTCAAATAATGACAGACTGTGCTATGCTTAAACTCCTTTAATGTTAGTTTCAGTCACCTAAGGTAACAAAAAGATACTTCAAGAAAGGCTTGTTATTTAATGATTTGCTGACAAATGTAAAATCGTGGTGTCATATTAATGTTTAGAAAACTTTCATCATTAGGTGTCAGAGTGGGGAAAGAAGCAGAAAAAGCAAAGAAGATCTATTTTCCTTTATTTGACCTTCTTTAATGGAAATCTTTGTTAAAAGTTCTGTATTGATATAACTCTTAATGAAAATTTATTTACTTTCCAGTGGGTACTTTGTGCTGATTAGGCGAAAGGATTGCCTTCTTTCCTGCTATTTATAACACAGCTAATGATTTTCTTTGGGGTGAATAGCTTCTTATTTATCTTCAGATGCTTTCCTTGACAGGGACAAAGTCAAGACAAAAGGTCTTCATTGCTTCTTTTGCTACAAGGTGGGACTGCTCCCTGTAAACGGTTCTAGTCACCCAGGTATTCTTATATGTATGGGTCATATTTTTCATATAAAGGGTGTGCCATTTTGAAGATTTCAGTTAGAAGATCTGTTCATTGCCAAGTTATCTTAAATATTAGTGTATTTCTAAGAAGCATCTGGTTTAAAATAGTATAGCATTATTCTGGTTTCATTAAAATGCCCTGCTATGTTAACTACCCTTCCATTTATAGCAGTTTCACTTTCAGGATAGCTGTGTTTTGGAAAAGGTTTAAAACCAAATGAAAGATCACTTCTCCTGGGAAGCACTGTTCTGCAATAAGCTGCTGGCTCTTTGCCCCATATACAGACATTTTCTAATACAGTCATTTGGACAGTTCCTATCCTTCTGTTATATTACAAAATTAATGAGTTCTTTTCAATAACTTTACAAAGGCCACAAGACATGACATTGCAAATCCTTCCTTTTACTTAAATAGTGAGGTTTCAACTCTGATATAGGTTGGTATTTGAAGGATCACACAAGCAATGGAAAAGTGTCAGCCATACAACCGATTTATCTGGTAGAGTTTGTCCTATATTAGAAAAGCAGCTGTTTGCTGAAATTTTGTGGAAATCTCCTCAACTATTTGGCATAAAGAACTAGTGTTTCTTTCCTGTAAGTGTAATGCATTATCTTGTTTCTCTTAACTAGTATAATATACTAAAAGACAAGGAACCCACCAACATTTAGTTTTCATATATATAACTATTTTTATAACTGCCCTATGGCTCTTAACGTATTTCTGGTAACAGTAGCAATGGCACAGTTGTAATGGAATGTTCCAGTTCAATTCCATCAAATTAGAAAAAAAGTATAATGGAAACATGGGACAGATTTAGCAGTAAAAGTGTACTTACCTTCATATGTTCCACTTTCTAAGAGAGCACCACTTTTCTCCAATTCCATAAAATCTTCAACAGTGATGAAAATATAGTCCACTCCAGGGACCTCCCCCTCCTTATGTGGCCTTGTGGTGCCTATTAATAAAGTGAAAGACACACTGTTGAGTACATGATCTGAATGTAGAATGAACTTTCTGAAAATTTACAAAGTAAACGATTTATACAGCACATTATATAGCACATCCTCCTTGAGAGGATGCCTTTCAAAACCATACAAGCTACACTTACTGAGGTTGACAGTGATATACAAGATGCATGTTTAAGATCATATCAGATATTCTTTGGATTCATACTGTTCATTCTCACTAATGAAAATGTACCATACTGATATTATTTTTTATGTTACCAGAAAGACTTTCAGTGACACCAGGAATTTTGAGGTAACGCAAATCTTTGATGTGTATTTTCTATGACTTCAAAATGTCTTGTCTACAATTAATCTGCTTTATGATATTTTAAATATTTATTTAGTACAGAAAATAATAAATCTACAAGTAAATCTGTAAGGGTTACATTCACATTGCTTGTTTCAGCGCTGGAAGTGGCACTGAAAGTGGAAGCGTGGATTAGATGAGGGTTGTGGTCAGTGACAGAGTCCAGTTGGAGGCCTGTAGCTAGCAATGTTCCCCAGGGGTCAGTGCTGGGTTCAGTCTTGCTCAACATACTCATCAGTGACCTGGATGAAGGGATAGAGGGTACCCTCAGGGAGTTTACTGATGATACAAAACTGTGAGGAGTGGCTGACACACCAGGAGGCTGTGCCACTGTTCAGCGAGACCTGGACAGGCTGGAGAGTTGGTCAGACAGAAACCTAATGAAGTTCAGCATGGATAATTACTGAGTCCTGCAGCTGGGGAGGAATAACCCCATGCACCAGTAAAAGTTAGGGAAGGGACTGACCTGCTGAATAGCACCTCTGTGGAGAAGGACCTGTGAGTCCTGATGGACAAAAGGTTAACCACATGCCAGCAATGTGCCCTTGTGGGCAAGAAAGCCAATGGTTTCCTGGGCTGCATTAAGAAAACTGTAACCAGTGGGCTGAGAAAGGTTCTCCTCCCTCTCTGCTCTACCCTAAGGAGGCCGTATCTGGAGTACTGTATCCAGTTCTGGGTTCCCCAGTTCGAGAGAGACACAGAAGTACTGGAGAGAGTCCAGCAGAGGACTACAAAGAGGATTAAGGGACTGGAACATCTCTCTTATGAAGAAAGGTTGAGAGACCTGGGTCTGATTAGTCTGGAGAAAAGACTGAGAGGGGAACTTAACAATGTTTATAAGTATCTGAAGGGTACGTGTCAAGAGGAAGAGGCCAGTCTCTTTCCATTGGTGCCCAGGATAGGACAAGGGGCAACGGGCACAAACTGGAAAACGGGAAGTTCACAGAATCACAGAATTGTCATGGTTGGAAAAGACCTCTAAGATCACCATGTCCAACCGTCAAGAATTCACCATCCCACTAGTGCATAAGGAGAATACACCCATAAGGAGAAACTTCTTCCCTGTGAGGGTGATGGAGCCCTGGAACCAGATGCCCAGAGAGACTGTGGAGTCTCCTTCTCTGAAGACTTTCAAAACCCATGTGGATGCAGTCCTGTGCAACGTGCTCTAGGTGAACCTGCTTTAGCAGGGGGGTTGGACTAGATGAACTCCAGAGGCCCCTTCCAACTGCTACAATTCTGTGATTCTAAGTGGGCTTGATAAATGGTTAGGCTTATGGACTGATTCAGATCACCTGATAACCATGCTGTCAAACTGCAAAGGTGCTTATGTTTAGTTATTGCCTCTACCGCCACCTCTGGATGACAGAACTTCATAAATGCTGGCAGATAATATTTCATACATGCTGAGAAGTGACTTGGAATAGCTAGGAGAACTTCAGATGTTATCAGGGAAGCCTCAGAATTTGACCTAATTTCCTAATGGTCCATGTTACTGTGGTCAGGCTATCACTACTTTGACAGAAAACAACTAAGTAAGTCTCTACATTCCATTTGGAAATGAGAAAGTTTTAAGTCCTCCTCAGTTTCAGAGTGTTTGAAACAGGTTTATCACATCTCACTGACAGGGTTTGATTTCAAGACTGTTGAGACTGGGATGTCTTCCACTTCCTGGACAAAAGTTTAACATCATGATATTGTGCAAAAGATGCTGTCTCTTCATCAGTTATTAATCCACCACCTTCAACACCGTATCATGACTCTCATACTATGCAGCAGTGATTCAGAAATCTTTTCAGGCCAGCTCACATGAAATCTGTTTCATCTACTTTTTGATGTCTATTATGCAGATATCTGCAGTTAAACCTCTTGATTCATTTTGTGTAAGACTCATCATAACATAAAGAAAACTGAGGGTAATTGCCTACATTTCTGCCATGTATATAAACTATTACAGTCAATAGAGATCTCATCAGTGCGATCAGAGAGCTATTCAGATGCCTACTTTCTAAGAGCTCAATTCAGCTGGACACACAGAAGTCTTTCCGAGATGCCTCAGATGTCCACATGAAGATAGCAGATATGCAAAGGACAAAATATTTCCCCAAATGCAAAAATCATCCTTTTCACTGCCCAAAATCCCACTCTATAATCTGAGGGAGACTTCTTTGCAACGAAAAGCACATTAGAAGTCCATTTTTCTCTCAGTGACAATGACAGGACTTCCATGCTCTCAGTGATTCCTACTGGCCAGTGCTCAGCTATGCCAAAGTACTTGCTGTCAATGGAGACATGGAGACATAATGGTGTCTTAGGTTATCTGGACTGCTTGTCATAGACAACAGTCTCTCATCACAGGCAGCCTGAATGTCTACGGTGAAGACTGAATGAGCCTCAGAAGCTAATATGTCAGTAGCAAACAACAGGAATATGTTTTGATAAATCTGTAAAACACTTTCCCTCATTTGTCTGATTCCAATTCCCTTTTCATCTCAACATTTAAAACTAAAACTCATCTTATTTGGCTGTTGATTTCAGGGAATTTTATATCTGCAGAAATGAGTTCATTAGGATTATTACTACTGTGTTTCAGGGATGGTATTGTTAAAGCACTCAGACACTTGGCTTGTCTATAAATATGCTGCATTTAATCCCCACAGAATATCTGGCCCATGGGGATGCAGCAGCATCGTCAAATATCTCCATCTCTTTGTGAGAACTGTGAAGAAGCATAGGGATTCTGGCAACCCCTGAGCTCCTGGGAACTATTCTAACAGCACAGGCATCAGATGTTTGAGCTTCATGGTCTCTCCTGAGGAATTTTTAATTCCCAAAGTCTATTGACAGGAACTGTATCTTCTTCATAACCTGCTTTGGCAAATCAATGCTATGTTATTCCAAGATATGGCTCAGGGAAGAAGCTGGCATACTAGATGAGTATCTCTGTCTTAACTTTTTCTTCAGCATTTTTTTCTGTAGCCAATCTAGGATTACTAGAAGTTTATTGATCACACAAAAACTACAAATTACAAAAAACATGGAGTTAAGCCCTGATTTGGGTAGAAAGTTTGGCCAAATTTCAGATTTTGATTCCCTCTCTTAATCTGGAAACTAAAGACGTGATCTTTCTGTGACTTACATTCTTTCAGATATGGTACATATATGTTAATGTTTGTATATGCCATGCACTATGAATAGAATATTCTGTCTACTCTGCTTCCACTATTTGAAATTAAATGTATGGTTCAGTTAAAGACTAATATTGTGCCCTTCACACACAGCTCAACTCTAACCTGTCTGTTCTCCAGTTGAATTGCTGATCACCTATCCCCATGTGTAAGGTTGCCATGAGAGGCCTTTTATCTGGAGCTGCAGATGCAATCATTATCTTGTTCTGTAACACTCCAAGGTTTCACACAGTCCCTATTTTGCTTCAATATGGAACTAACGGATTTTTCTGGCAAAACAAAAACACCCAGAACTCCACTTTAGAATTGCCAGTGTGCTACTGTAAACAGCAGCTGCTTAATTCAGTCTCCCTGATTCTCAGTTTCCCACTGATTTTCCTAGGTGACTAAATAGCTATTGGCACTTCTAGAGTATGTTTTCCTTTCTCCATTTCCCTTGCACCCCATAGTTTCACTAGATATTCCAGCATGGACATGAGGAACCCTTTCTCCTAAAAGATTAATTTAAATGGGCAAATTACACAAACAAACATTTTTCATGAAAAGGAGATTTTCTAGAAAATTTCTTGTCAGTTCTACCTATATTTCACCACTGGAGATATTTAAAAGACATGTAGATGTGGTGCTGAAAGACATGGTTTAGTGGTGACTTGGCAGAGCTAGGTTAATGGTTGATCTTGAACGTCTCCTCCAACCAAAATGATCCTATCATTCTATACCTGCTGCATCTATCCTACAATGCCAGGAGATAACACTAACACTCAGATGGTAACATAGAAGCTTCCACTCTCTTTTCTTGTAATCCTTACAGAGTCTGCTCCAAGAACTCTGTATTGTGCCATGTACTGAGAGTTGTACTCCCATAAGATGTCAACTACTTGCTTCCTTCAAAAAATGGAGAAAAGTGAAATCCATGATCACTAGTTGCACGTGTTCAGGGCGACTCTTACCCCAGGTGCAGAAGTTTCCATCCCCACCAGAACTTTACTGCTCTTGATAAAATCTTACTGACTCCCCTATCCCTCCGGCATCTGTTCTAATTCCCTCAGCCTGGAGGACCCGAGATCTTGCAAGTGGTTAAAGCCATTCCCTGGCTAACAGAATAATCAATAGTTATTGCCTCTTTTACTCCTTCACCCTGGAGGAATTGAGATGCTGCTTTTAATATTTCTGCTGTCCTTTCTACCTTTCTGTATGCACCATAAGAGTTTGCAATATACAGGTATACAGACTTTGAGGTGGTTACAGGAGAATCTTAAACACCCACCAAAGTCTGAACATTGCGGTCCATGTGTAGTAATCTTATAGACCATAGGCAATTTTTCTGTTTTCTTGCTTTTATACTAATGTAGAGTTACTGTTCTTAATAGATTTTGACTGTAAGTCCATTCACATAGCCAGATGACCAGGAATAAAACCCATGGTTATTCGAAACTTAAACGATTAATTCCAAGCCTCCTATTTTTACATAAACACACCACCTCTTGTTATACAGAATCAAAGCTTAATAGGACACACTTGCTGCTGCTCATACTATTTAGCCTTTTATTAATGTAAAATGAAAATAGGAACCCAGTTACTATGGTAACGTAAGAAAAAATAATCTTTGAATTCCATGAATTCAAAAAGAACACGATACTTTTAGATCTTGCAGGATCAAAACCAGCAAGAGATACTTGCATTATGCATATTTATGACAAATGCAATCTATTGTTACTGTTGAAGAGAAGACACAAAAAGAATAGCTTGCAAGCAACTATGACCAGTCTCTAGCAAGTGCTGTCACACAATGTGTTAGGTACCTTAGAAATTACAAAACTATAAAATCTGGATTGATACTAACCTTCTTTGATTTCATGAGCACTCCTTACATCATTCATCAATTTGCTCTCAAAACCAGTATTAAGGTCATTCACTGAGCAACGACTTCGGATTTATAACTACAAGATGGATAGTTGGTACAGACCAGTGATTTAAGCTTTGTGTCAGACCCTTTGCTTTTGCAGCTTGTTTCTTCTGGTGTTCTACAGGGAAAACATGTAGATTCATGATAATTCGGTGCAGGCTTTCCATGCACAATGTTATGTCACATGATAGTGCTATGTTTCTGGAGAGGAATTAGGTGCTGTTTACATAAATAGCTTCTGAAAGAGCATTTTTCTTTTAACTGAGTATAAGGCACCTGAAAGTATAAATTTAGACAGCTAAGAAAACTTTACAAGGAATAAGAAAAGGAGTGTATTAATTTAATAGGAATAAACTATATTTGAAGTACTGCTTATGTGAGTTTGAGGAACAATAAATAACATTTAACATGGAAGGTTTATGTTGACTGCTAGTGCAGATTGGAAAAAATGGTCAGTTCATGTAGTGTTCAATCCAGATTCCCATTCTTAGTAAAAACTATAGAATTAATAACTCCGGGAGAACTCCAGGGTTAGAAAGCTCCACACCAGTTTGTACACGTAGGAGAACAACTAGTAATTTATATGTCTCCTTTTTTAATCTCAGCATCCAATTACATAATAATAACACATTAATGCTTATTTGGGAACAAAGTGCTCAGTTTCACTTTGAAAATATTTCTACTTCTTAGAGACACTGAGGCTTCACAGTGTCTGGCCAGCTCTGCTACTTCAAAAGCTACAAAGGTGCTCTCAATATTTCTGTTATTGATAACTCTATGTAGTTATGCATGATAGGAAAATAGGCAGATATTTGTGTCAGCATAAGAACACGAATGTTAGTTTAAAATTGCAGAACTATGACAGGAAAGACTCAGAAAGGTACTCTGTGCTCACTACCATAGATACATTTTCAAGAACACTTCACCCTTCCACAGAAAATAATCTGGGTTTTTTTACAATATTTGACAGCATTACAAGGATAATATTGCATGAATAATGTTCCTGTACTGTCTACATGATGGTCAGAAGAGTAGAAGTGAAGACCTTAGTCCCTGTATAGTCCAATACCTACATACAGATTCTGTGCACAGGTTTCAATGCTCCAAGCTTATAGGCATATTATAAATATTTATATTATTACATTTTTTAATTGCAAGTTAAGAGCAAACATGGCAAACCTCTTTGCTATCCAAACACCTTCACAGTTATTTAGCTGATTTGCCTTTGAACTGATTGGTTCCTACTGCACGAGGTAAATAGAGGAGCAGAGGTGTGACTTTGCCACAAGGATTTACAGTGTAAATGAAAGGCATGGTAATAACCTGGCCCTTTTCACATAATGATCTACTCCTAGATTCATTTTCCAAATGTACGGATGCAAGGCCTTATTGTGCTTATTTGTTCCAAATATAACAAAACATAAAGAGAAAAAAAATCTTTAACATATGAAGCTCTTTCTTTGACATTCTACTGAAAATTTATTCTGTAATTCCGCTGTGTACACCAGCTTGCTGAGGAAGGTGGTATGACAGGCACACTACAGTAGCTGGAGGGATCCCTCCTGCAGAAACAGAGTGATAGTCTTTCGTAAACTTCAGCTGAGCCCTTGGTATGACCTTGCAGACACTTTGCCTTAGAAAAATTCAACGATGTTTAATTAGCTCTTTTGTTTGTTTGCCAAATTACTCTGGGACACTATTACTGTGAGGAACTGAAATGTATGGGAAATTATACCTATCTTGTCAAATTACTAACTGCATTAAACAGAGAAACACCACATTTGTCTTGATCTACTGAATTCCCTGCTGAAGAGAATAATAAACATAATTTTCAAGTAAAGTGATTTTAGATGTCCTACAAAGCAGGAAGCTTCAAGTGTTTATGATCCTTCTCACAACAACAACATAAAACACAACAGCATAAGCCCCTTCTTGCCAAGGGTCATGAAGCGGAAAATTTTTGTGCTCTTTCTAAGTGTGCAATACCAGCAATTTCTCTGATGTATCCCTACAAACATAATTGCAAAACCAAAGGAATATTCCTGAAAATATTTTTTCAGGGGTAATAAGTTTCAAATTTCATTAATAAGCAGGTTGTTGGCAAATGTGATCCTGAAGATCTCCAGGTTAATCAATTCAAACATCACTAGCAAATGTGCTAAATGTTCACACTGAGGCAAAGCCAAGCATTTAGCAGTTGCTGAGTTGTGAGACGCACCATTATTTATAATGTTACCTGTACACAGAGAGAAAAAACAGAGGGTATTTGGAAGAAACAGTGTGTTTTTACTATTTCCAGGATCTTCTGACCAAGTTTTAGTAGAAAGGGTAAATCACTGTACAACAGGAAAAGCCCTGGGTTATTACTATGCCTTTAGTAGAAAGGGAAATAAAGTAGGAGCAGCATTCATACTTCATCACAGAACTAATAGTTTCATCACTGGGTGCTTAATTAAAAGGAAGTTCTCTAAATCATGTACATGATCAGTATCCACTGATATTATCAGAAAGAATAGATTAACTACATGGCTCAGTCCAGTGTCCACTGAAATTAGGTGAAGAACTTGGATCATATTGAAGGAAGGTATTAAAAAAAAAAAAAAAAAAAAAGCCTGACACAGTCTTAAGGGACTGTGTATGAGGTTGTAATGCCCCCATTCTGAAACACCACATTATTTTTAGGACAATGTATCTTATACTTTTGTCGTGTAAAACAAAGGCAGTGACCTCTTGGATTTGAGACCTACAATGCACATCGTAACAGGTAAGCATATATCCTTTATGGAAAGAATATGCATTCAGCCTGTGGTTCTTCAGATTTTCACTTTTTCTAAACTTGAGACATATGCATGAGGTAAGCTAGGTAAGCTCTTGTATGGTAGTTAGAAGGATTATTACACTCCAGATGCACATATCCTTTTAAATTTTTATATATATATATTTAGATAAAATATGCATTCAGTACCTTCCAATTGAACATAACCTAAGTTTTCTATTTGTTCTTTTGGTTTCATGCAATGTGACAGACACTGTACAATGTGCATTAAAATAGCCCCAAAATAATTTATGCATTTTAAAAATTAAGTCATATTGGAGATAGAAAAATAAAATTGGGAGATGGCAATGACAGTAGTTCTAGATGAGGACTGCTGGTAGGAAGGTTATTAATTTGCTTATTCATCTGGTTAATTATAAGAAGACCACTGGAACCAGCAAGACAGACAGAGAAGAAATGTAAGCAGAACAGCTACACCTTCATGCTTTTATCCTGTGACAGACTCTCAAATAACGGCGTTCTCCCTCTACAGAGGTAAACGACTCACCATCATGGTATGAACTGGGGCACTTTCCTGCTGTTGATGAATTCCTCATTAAGTCTGCAGAGTACTTGATTTTAAGGACAACTCTGACCCAGCACTAGGACCAGCTAAACAAGTTTCATTGCCAGAATAGCATTTCAGCAAATAAACAATCTTTTTGTTTTCATTGTCTTTCCCAAGACTATCTTTTCAGATGCTAACAATAGACTTCAGAGGTAAATGCTACTAACAGAGAAGTGTGAATATTTTGTGCCAAGTTAGGCATGGAATATTGCAGAATATTCTTGTAAAAACAATCAGAAAGCTGTTGCTAATGTAGATATCATAAATACTTAAAATATATTCTAAGTAATTCCTAGAAAATAAAAAATCGGGAAATTATGGGTATTCTGGTATTTGGAAGGGTAGACCTTACAGGGGCTAGCCAAGTACCTGAAGGAATCTGATTTTCCATGCTCAAAGAGTGAGAAGAAGGAAAACCAGTTATGAATGATTCTGGATTCCACATTATTACCTCACAAGTTGTGGTTTGTTTTGTTTTGGTTTTTTTAAGGCAAGAATTAGTACCAGCCATGAAGCTCTGGAAGACACTGGGATTTTCTACATAAAACATGTCAATGTCCTAGTATACACTCCTATAATATGTCCTTTCACAATTATAAAAACAAAACATTGTCTGAGTTTTCCAAACAGAGAGGAAAGCAAGCAGTGAACTGCTCTAAAGAAAACATTTGAGAATGGAAATTTGATAAATGGATTAATATTTGATTTATATTTATTATTAGGAACTTGTAGATCTAAGAAGTAATTACTGAAGCCCAAGCTTATTTTTTGTATATGCTTTAGACATTCAGTGTTGCTCTTTCATAGTTTTCCACTCTTTCAGGAACAGATATAAACTAGAACATGATGAGAAATCTTTACCCCTTTGGGAAGTTTAGAATTTAAACTTCACTGTACAAAGTTGTTTACACCCCCGTAAAACTTTATTCCAACTATAAACAATAGGTTTTCACATGAAAGTGAATAAATGTGTACATGAGAATTACGTGAAGAATCAAGACATGCATTAGGGCATTCTGATGACAGAATCACGCATGCACAAGCACTTAGGTTTCCATACATTCCTTCAGATCTGTAAGTCTTCTGCTAATGAGACACAAAATAAAGGTACACCTAATTACATGCAAAATGCTTTCTACTACTAGCAAAGTTTAATTTGAACATGGTTTTTTAAGGTCTTTGGAAGAGCAAAGCCTTTTCTGGGAAATACCTGTATTTTTCAGCTCCATAAGAGAACAGATGATGTAGTTAAAGAAGTACTCACATAATATTCTGTTGGCGTGTGTAGGCTTGCTAAAGATGTATTACAGCTGAATTTTTGCCCAGTGTTGGCAATTCTATTATTCTTACTGATAGTCCAACTAATTGGAAATATTACTGAGATATGGGATAGTTTGTTCAACTGTGATGTCAAAAATGTCAATCAAATATACTTTCAGAAATCCTGGAAATACATCACATCTGGAATAAGGGACAACATCTCTGCTATCAAGAACAGAACCTGCTTTTATAACAGTTGTTTTTTATTAATATTATGAAGAAACTGTTGTGGATGACTTCTGTTAGGCAGCTTGTATATATTACTACGAAGAACTGAAGCAGCTGCTTAAATCATGCAGAGACCACAGTGTACCTTGAAAGATTCTGCAATGCTTGCAATAATAACTTTTAAACTGAAAAAATACTAATCTTATTCACTCTATGTATCTTACTCAAGTATAAGAAGCCAGCCACCCTGTATGTATATTTAATAGCATATTTTAAAAGGATTTGTGAAGTTAGCTGATGCTACTAAATCTCTGAAAATATTTATAAATGGATTTTCTAAATCTACAGTCTTATTTTGAGAGACATTAAAAGAGGGACTGTGGAATAGGCTACCATAGAAACCATCCACAGATGTATTCCTAACCAAACTCTCTTCAGTTATTTTGGAATTTAATGTCAATGATGCAAAACAGTTAATTAATGAATCAATAATGTGAAACAGTAACAGGATTTTAAGGATTATTTACTGATTAGGGCAGATGACATACAGAAAAATGAGGGGAGTTTATGCTTAAAATTGAGAACCTAGTCAATATGTGTAAATGAAAAAAACACAGCTGTACTTAAAGTAGGGCGGTCTTCAGAGACAAGTCTATTCCCTCTCTGTAGTTCTGCTGTACTCTGTGTTCTGTGTACCTCTGAATAATATCTATCCAACAAGGGCTGGGGCCCTTGAGTGCATCTCTTCTTCTGAATCAAAAAGTAATTTGGAAAACTACAATGGGTGGTGTCTGAAGGGTTAGAAAAGAGTTTAAACTTACTCAGTTTTCTTTATCTTCAGTCCACAGTTTGTTTTGATGGTTTTGTTCCTTGGCTTTCACTCCAAGAGCTGCTATATACAGTCAAATCTCTTCACCATTCAACAGACAACTGGACTAGACCTTGGTTTGGTGATGAAAAATGTCCACATGTAAGAGCAGATAATGTGGCACTCATTTTTAATGAAAAGAGTCAAATGAAATGAATGAGTGGCTGTACAATACCGTGTGCAACACTTCCAGCAGATTCACAGCTGAAATCCCTGTAGGCCAACTGCTATCCAGACAGCAGAGCAAACACTGAACTGAGACACCGGGAACTGCATTCCCTCAGTACGATTCCCAACAGTGCTAGACAGGATTTCGTACTGTGGGATGCTACCACATGCTGCAGGAAGGCTTTGAGCAGAAGGAGAAGTCATGCTGTGGGACTGCTTCCCACAGCAGCACTGCTTTCTCCATGTAGACGCTCATTTCTAAAGGTTACAGGATGTTTAACGCTGTACCTCATGGACATGTTGGATCACATGTTTTTTTTGTCTGCTGGAGTAAGACAAAGCATCTTGCGACCTCTAACCTATTATTTTTCACTACAAACAGCAAAAGTAGAATATACACAATAATGATGTGGACTCCTTGGTACACATTTTTCTGTTGCCCTTCATCCATTGTTTCTCGTAGGCAATACAGTTGATTGAACTATGAACTTATGCAGTAAATTCCAAGGAAACACAATGTTTGATTTTCCTGTTCTAAAAAGTCCAGTTTAAAAGAGTGGCAGAAAATGAATTCTCCTTTCGGGTAAATGAATACATCATGGAACATTTCCACTATGTTATTCAGAAAAGAAATTTATTATTTTGAACTCAGTATTTATATTAAATTATTTTTGCTAAAAACATGACTTTCCATAAAAAACCAGGATTATTTGCAACAGATTTCTGCCTATATCTTTTTAGAAAAAAACCTTATTTTCAGCTTTATTCACATTAATTAAAAAAACCCCAAAACATTCCTTAGTAACAAGTTGAATAAATTATTTATACAGAAGTAATTATTTTAGAGAATACTCACAAACTTAAAAGTGAATGCTGCAGATTTAGATATTGTGACTATCTTCAAGTTTTTAAAAGAAATTTAAAAAGCTTTGCTCATTCTTCTTTTGAAGATAGAAAAAAAAAAAAAAGCTTAGATTTAACTTCAAAGGAGTCAAATACAGTGAAGGTAAGGAAATAAATGCCATGTAATTCTGAATGTGGGGAAGTCCACCTCTATTCTTATCTCTTACAGGAATTATTTCTGAGGTGTAACTACATCACTGGTGAAGGTCCTTTCACGAGGACTACATGTTCCAACTAATGGACAATTTCCTTACTCTAGAGGAACCTAAGTGTTATGTGGAAGGTTATGTCTGAATAAAGAAGGGTTTGGACCAACCTGAAAGATTTCAGTCCCAGGTGTAACCTTGATACTCTTCTTCAGCAGTGATGAAAGAAAATTTGTTGGTGAGTGGCAAGTGTATAACTCTGGTTTGCTAATTAAAATTTCTGCTCTTCCTGAACAGTGAGGCTTCCTTTTCTGATATGATGTTATAGTAATCAACCTTGCAACATTCAATTCAGTAGTCACTAGAGATGAGTTAATTCCAATTATTTTAGCTCCAAACAAATACCAAGAACTGGCATCTGTTGTTACTGATGATAACAGAAAATTAAAAGTACCTATATCAAATTGAAACATATCTAATTATACTACTTTGGTTTTTATGGATGTGATTAATTACTATTTAAGAATTTGTATCTCTAATTATTAAGTACCAGAAAACTGAATTCCCTGAAGAAGGTGGTCAGTGATTCTAGTTCCCCAGGTATCAGAGAATGTGAATATTCTTTATTTTATACTTTATTTTACACTCTTTCTTTCCATTTAAGCATCTTAGCATTTCTGTTTCTTCAAAGTTCAGTTAGCAAGCTCTGTATAGCTCACTGATCTCTCTGATCCAAATCCTAACAGGATGGATTTATTTTTTCTGGCACCACATGCCACTAAAACAGTGGACCCTTCATCCCAATATGCAGAAGTGCCACAGTGTTCAATAGCAGTAAAACCTGAAATGAATTTACAACTCATCAGTTGACTGAAAGTGGTGTATCTGACATACATGCATTGCCTGATAAATAGCTCATCCTCTTAACTCACGTATGTGCTTGTCATGAAGTATGGCTCATGTTAAGACACTACAGTACTAGAAATCTTCATGCCAGCCTAGATTGTCTTTATCTGAGCAGTGGTCAACCTCTCTAGATGAACCTCCTCCTTAAAACAAAATATCTTAATGAAACAAATACACCACAATCTTTGTAATTTTAGTGTGTTATTTCCATTATATCTAGCAGCCCTAGAATAAATCACTGTTTTGGGGGTATTATCCTTTTAGTCTCATCCCTTTTCTTCTAATCTCTTGAGACAGTTGACAGCTGCTCAGTTTCTCAGGATAGGGAAATAGGAAACAGTTACAATAACTAGCTGTAGGTGTTTAAATTCACCTTTGGTAAAACGTAGTTTTTGACAACTTATAAACATAGTCCTCAGCGTCTTGGCTAACAAAACCATATGTTCTTATCCTCATTGATGTGAGAATTTAAATTCTGGTTATATGATGGAATTGTGGTGTTATTGTCTAACACAGTGTCATGGACTTTCAGAGGGATATTGTTATCTACGATTGTTATCTACAGCTTGAGAAAACCCTTGTTAAATCAATATATATATGTATGCATGATCCAACTCTACACAACTGATTCAAATGATGTTAGGCTAAATATCCTGATTTTCCTTCATGACTTGTCTAAAGGAAAAAAGTTTAATTTTCTGTTGTAATGTTTCAGAAGTCCATACAGATTCTACATGTTAGAGTGAAATTCCATATTTAGAAGCACAAATTGGCTAGCAGAGAAGTGGGAGAAGTGCTTATTCCTCATAAACTGATTCCATAGGTTCCACTTCAACTTGTCTGCCTATTTTGTTATGTGTACTTTCATGGAAATGCTGACAGTAATATGAGGAAAACTTTTCTTTGTTACTTACCCCTGAGTTTCTCTAATTATTTTCCCATCTACCTTAGACAAGGTCCCTCTATATTTTTAGGTCTAAAAAAGGAGAGGGGGAAAAAAAGAGAAAAAAAAGTTCTATTTTTGTACATTTGTTGTGCTTTTCTTTATTAACACAATACTGTTCTGCAGCTCCATCCTAATTTTAAGCTCCTTAAAGGAATGGAAAATATCCACATATGGTTTAACAAGTATGCTGATACAATTCAAAGTATGTCTATGTTGTACAGCTGACTCTCCAAGGCTTCCTGTGTATTCAGCACAGAGCGATTTCAGTCAGACTGACACTTCCAGCTTCTCTACTGACTTTAGAAGACATTTGGGATCAGTAGCTTCTAGATAACACAGGAGGCACTAGAGACAATATTTTGCAATTGGTAATCTAATAACGGATAACTTGGAAGTGACTTTCCTGAAGTTAATAAGTGATATTATTACTATTATTAGTAGAATAAAAGTGAAATAATAATAGAAATGAAATAATCATAATTAGAACTACATCATAAACATCTATACAGAGTGCTGTATCTATCAAATTATGATCTCTCTGTGTCATAAGTCACACACGTGTGTGTCACTTACATAACAACAGAACATTTCCTCTCCTCAGTGAAACTGAAGCAGAGACCCCATTTCAGTGTTACTAATGGAAGACAGTATACCCTAAAGATATATCTCCAGCAAAACCCAAATTGGGCCAGCATTAGACTCATCGTTTAGAAATAATTTACAAGGTTTAATTTTGGCTTAATTTTTACTGACAGCAGTGAAAATAAAAATTTTCTTCAGAGAAGTCAAAGAAATTACGTATGTCTGAGATTTTAAGCCCAAAGATTAATACTGTCCAGATATACAGCATGAATGTAGTAGAAATGTTTGCACTCACAAAAAATAATAATTAAAATCCAGCAGAGCAAAAAATAAAAATGAAATTAAATGAAATGTTTTTATTTTCAAGAATGTGTGGAGGAGAGCTGTCGGACAACTTTTCAGCTCTATGATTCTTTCTAGGAAAAGGTGGTGTCCCTGCATTTACACTGCAGGGATGACTTGCTACCACTGGTAATTGTGATGGAAAACAGGAAGACGGGCAATTTATTTTGGCACAGTCTCCTTCCTTGTGTTTTTGTGGCACATGACATTTGTCACTAAGTTGATTAAACATGAATACTGCTGTGCTCACTCAGTATTAGTCAGGATATACTGCTGTATGCAGACTTGCCAAACCTCTGCTAATACTGCTGTTACAATTATTTCTCCAGGGGAGAACAACAATGAGTCCTGGAAGGATGAGGCATTGCTGCAGTCTTTAATGGAACAGCAACATATCAACACTACACGCACCAACTTTTGGGCCAGCTTGCTAAGCAAAAGGTAGGAGTCATCTACACCTTGGGAAGTGATTTCTAAGTAGGACTTCTTTTAGACAGCTGTTGAACCAGCTCACGTGAAGTAACATTTAAATTATGTACCTTTTCTGCCAGGTTACCAGATAGAATTTAAACTTTAACTCCCACTTTGTAGTACTAGTTTACCACAGATATGCATGGAGCTCAATAAATGCTGCAGACTAAACTATCAACCCATGAACAATATAAGTGTACCACTGGTGGAACATCTTTGTCAAAAGATGTTTGTTTAAAGAATCTGAATTCCAGTATAAAAAGCTCCCTGAATAAACAAATCTAATAACTCTTTTGTTCACATTCTGGAAACCTAGTCAAGAACACTAGATGCAGAATCAGTAGATATTGAAGATGAAGAAATGACTAGAAACAAGGCCTTTCTTGTTTTATCAATAGTAAATGGTTTCCTGAATGTAGAATAAAACATTTGTAAATTTTTTATGTTGGCTGTACTCTGCAAAAAGAAAACATGAAGAAATAGAGCTTTCAATACATTGGGTTTGCTTAAGGTATGAAGCTGTCAGGGGCAGCAGCCCTATTTTTATTTAAGTAGTAGATACATGTATATATCTAAATTATACAGGTTGGTTGAGTTACATCTAATAAAGAATAATTATAAATGCTGTAATGCTATAATTAGCACATAACCCCACCTCTTACATATCCACAAAATCTATTTTTTGCAATATGTATTGCTTGTGCATCATTCTGTAAAAGGAACATTGAAGATTAAGGATGGAAGAATAATGAGGGTGAATTGGCCTATTTATTATTTAACTCACAGTTGTTCTTTTTGTGAATTTATTTTGATCTGAATAGAAAAAAACCTAATTTTCCACAAATCTGTTCTGAGATTCACAGAATGTTCACAGGAGATAGAACTAGTGATGGTGATATACATCTAGAAATCTTACACTCAAGTACATCTAGTGAAACATTTCAACTTTTTGTTGAGATATTATTCCAAATATGTATGCAATATGTCTCACGAACAGCGAGACAGCAGCATCAGCACCGGTAAACCCTGTGCTGAAGTGCTATGTTTTTCGTTTTGTTTGTTTGTTTGTTTTGGTTTTTTTTTGTTTGTTTTGTTGTTTTTGTTTTGTTTTGTTTTTGGTTTTTTTTTTTTTTTTTTCTTTTTGAGGTTTTTGAGGTAGACAGGGGGTTCCCTGAGCCAGGGAAGCCTGAGCAAAGAAGAAGAGACCCGGCAGGAATTGGCAACTCTTGCAGGAGAGGCTGAGAGGGTGACATGGCTAGGGGCATTCCTGGAGAATCCATGGGAGATTTAAATGTGGCAAAACCAGAAGCAGCGCTCAGACTGCAAACAGCGAGACAGCTGCGTTCTCGCTTGTTGGCCCGTGACCAGCAAGGTGTGTGGGAGGATGCACAAGAGAGTAAATAATAAATAAATATTTTTTTTAAAAAGGGCACATGCAGGACTAGAGATGGTTGTGAGCTGGACAAAAGCTCCTGCCGGAAAAAATGTGGCAACTCAGACAGAGGTCCTTCAGAAGCATGCAGGTGTCCAGGCCTCTGGATGCAGAGAATTCTGGAGCTGGGCACTTCTAGCAGAGAGTGACAGGGATAACACCTGTGTCTGCTGTGACCAGATGAATGACCTAAAGGAGGAGGCTGAAAGGCAGAGAACAATGAGGGAATATGAAAGGGAGATAGACTGGTGGAGTCAGGTCCTACCATCCTTGATGATAGGGCAGCAGGTGAAGGCTCCATTAGAAGGAGAGGAACCCCTCCTTCCTTGTCACCAGGTAAAAGAAGGGAACCTAAGAAATGAGGGAAAATGGAAACGGGTCCCTGCTCGGCGAGGCAGAAGAATCTTCTCCCAGCCCTCTTCCCCTTCCCGGTTGCCCTTGCACAACAGTTATGGGGCTCTGGAAATTGAGGGACAAACAAATGATGATTGAGATGAAGGTCCATCAGAGGAGTCACACAAGATAAGTTGGTCTCCCCATGCATTAGGACCAGCTCTAACAAGAAAAAAAGGAGAGTAATTGTAGTTGGTGACTCCCTTCTGAGAGGAACTGAGGATCCCATATGCTGGCCAGATCCACACGATAGGGAAGTCTGCTGCCTCCCTGGGGCCAGGATCAGAGATATTACTAGGGAACTCTCTGGTCTGGTACGGCCATTGGACTATTACCCTCTATTGATTATCCAGGTTGGTAATGATGATGTTATGGAGAGAAACCTAAAAACAGTTAAAAGAGACTTCTTGGCCCTGGGGAGATGCTTGGGGGCTCAGGAGCCCAGGTGGTGTTCTCTTCAATCCATTCAGTGGCAGGGATGAATACTGAAAGAGGAAGGAAGATCCATCTGATTAACATGTGGCTGAGAGGCTGGTCCCACCAACAGAATTCTGGGGTTTTTGAGCATGGGGAACTTTATGTTGCACGGGGGCTGCGGGCAACAGACAGATTTCATCTGTCTCAAAGGCAGAAAAGAATCCTTGCACATGAGCTGTCTGGGCTCATTGAAAGGGCTTGAAACTAGGTCTGAAGGGGGAAGGGGATAAAAATAGGCCTGCTAGAGTTGAGCCTAAGGGTGGCAGGCCATTGTTAGGAATTAAGTCGTTATCCCAGCTCAAGTGCCTTTACACTAATGCACACAGCACGGGAAACAAGCAGGAGGAGCTGCAGGCCATTGTGCACCACAACTACTATGATGTAGTCATCATTACAGAAACATGGTGGGACAACTCTCATGAGTGGAGTGCTGCAATGGATGGTTATAAGCTCTACAAACAGAATAGGCAAGATAGACAGGGCAGTGGGGTGGCTCTCTATATTAGGGAGTGTTTTGATTTCATGGCGGTCAACAAGTGTGACGGACCAGTCGAATGTTTATGGGTAAAGTTGAGGAAGGCCAATGAGGCAGATATCCTGTTGGGAGTTTGTTATAGACCGCCCAACCAGGATTAAAAGATTGATGAATTGTTCTGTAGATAACTGGCAGAAGCTGCAAAATCAGAAGAGGCCCTTGTTCTTGTGGGGGACCTCAACTTACCAGACACCTGCTGGAAATATAACACAACAGACAGGAAACAGCCTAGGAGATTCCTGGAAGATAACTTCCTGCCTCAGCTAGTAAGTGAGCCCACCAGAGGAGGTGTCCTAATGGATTTGTTTACAAACAGAGAATGTCTGCTGGATGATGTGCTTGTTGGAGGCTGTCTTGGGCTAACGACCATTAAATGATAGAATTCTCAATTCTTGGCCAAGAGGGGGGTCAGCAAAACTATTACCATGGACTTCCAAATTGCAGACTTCAACCTGTTTAGAACACTGGTTGAGAAAGTCCCTTGGGGTACAGTCCTAGAGGGCAAAGGGGTCCAGGAAGGATGGACTTTTTTCAAGAAGGAGCTCTTAAGGCACAGGAGCAGGCTGTCCCCATGTGTCATAAGACAAACTGGTGGGGAAAATGACCAGCCTGGCTGAACAGGGAGCTTTTGCTGGGACTTAATAAAGAGAAGAGTCTACCACCTTTGGAAGAAGGCTACTCAGAAAGAGTATAGGGATTTAGACAGGTCATGTAGAAAGAACATTAGAGGGGCAAATGCTCAGATAGAACTCATCCTGGCCACCGCTGCAAGAGATAATAAAAAGTGTTTTTACAAATATATAAACAACAAAAAAAGAACCAGGGAGAATCTCCACCCTTTATTGGATGCAAGGGGAAACACTGTTACCAAGGTTGAGGAAAAGGCTGAGGTACTTAATGCCTTCTTTGCCTCAGTCTTTAATAGTCAGACCAGTTATTCTCATGGTATTCAGTCCCCTGAGCTGGAAGATAGGGATGGAGATCAGAATAATCCCCTCACAATCCAGGAATAGTAGTGAAAGACCTGCTAAGCCAACTGGACACCCATAAGTCTATGGGGATGGATGGATCCACCTGAGGGTGCTGAGGGAGTTGGCAGAGGAACTTGCCAAGCCTCCCTCCATCATTTATCAGCAATCCTGGTCAATTGGGGAAGTCCCAGATGACTGGAGACTTGCCAGTGTGACACCCGTCCACAAGAAGGGTAGGAAGGAAGATCCAGGGAACTACAGGCCTGTCAGCCTGACCTCATTTCCAGGGAAGATTATGGAACAGTTCATCTTGGGGGTGATCATATGTCAAGTGCAGGACAATGGGGGATCAGGCCCACTCAACATGGGTTCATGAAGGGCAAGTCCTGTTTAACCAACCTGATCTCCTTCTACGATCAGGTGACCTGCCTAGTGGATGAAGGAAGAGCAGTGAATGTTGTCTACCTGGACTTCAGTAAGGCATTTGACACCATTTCCCACAGCATTCTGCTGGAGGAGCTGGCGGCTCATAGCTTGGGCAGGTGGACTCTTTGCTGGGTTAGAAACTGGCTGGATGTCAGGGCCCAGAGAGTGGTGATAAATGGAGTTAAGTCTGGTTGGCAACCGGTCACAAGTGGTGTCCCTCAGGGCTCAGTTTTGGGATCAGCCTTGTTTAATATCTTTATTGATGACCTGGATGAGGGGATTGAATGCGCTCTTAGTAAATTTGCAGATGACACGAAATTAAGTGGGAGTGTTGATCTGCTTGAAGGTAGGAAGGTTCTGCAGAGGGATTTGGACAGGCTGGAGTGATGGGCTGAGGTCAGTTGTATGAGGTTTAACAAGGCCAAGTGCTGGG
>JANHGN010014331.1:44312-60823 GCA_024605025.1 Megaceryle maxima
GTAGTGAGGCTGGTGTTGGTCTCTTCTCCCAAATTACTAATGATAAAATGAGAGGAAATGGCCTCAAGTTGTGCCAGGGGAGGTTTACATTGGATATTAGGAAGAAATTCTTCACTGAGAGAGTGGTTAGGCACTGGAAGAGACTGCCCAGGAAGGTGGTGGAGTCACCATGCTTGGAGGTGTTTAAAAAACAAGTTCACGTAGCACTTGAGGCTATGGTCTAATGGGTAGATAGATGCTAGGATGAAGGCTGGACTCGATGATTCTGGAGGTCCTTTCCAACCCTAATGATTCTATGATTCTAATAAAGCATACTGAATACCATGTACCACCAGAATATATTAGATTGCTTCCAAGTTTTGCTAGTCAACAACACTGTCAATAAGTCATCTTATACTCTTATGAAGATTTTGGAAATTACCTGTTCATCACTAGAGGGAGCATGTTACATTCCTACCTGAAATGATCTATTAACAATCTAAATTCTATATCAGTTTCACATTTTTTTTCTGTGATTTACCAAAATTTTTAAATAAATATACACCCATGTCTTGTCTCTTCAGAGGAGTCACAAATTGTCACTACATAAAAAAGGTAGACACAATAGAGCCTGTTGGATTTTTGATCAGCTAGAAGTAAAAAACCCTGAAGTTAAATGGGCTCAGCTGATACAAATCTCCCACCAGAATCAGTTCTACAGTTCCTGACATTCTGAAGTGTGTCTATGGGGATTTTCTTCTGAAGTATCTAAAAGAAAGCATGCAGTTATAAAGAAGATAAAAATATGTAATCATATGTGCAACTAGCATAAATTAAAGCAATTTTATTGATTTATACCAGCAAAGAAGTTGTTCTGCGGCTTTAAGTTTTTTCAAATAATTGAAATCAAACTCATAAATCACAAAGTACAATTTCCTCATACTTTAATATTCATTTCAGTCTAAAATTATATAATAAATAATTCTCTCTACCTTACTGCTACTTTTTCTGTCTTATAATCCAGTAAAATCTAGGAATTTACTGTAGGTGAATTAGTTCACTAATATCACAAAGCACCACTATATCACCTGTTAAGCCTTCATAGATTCTTGTATAGAGCTGTTTTGTGGAGGGTTGTCTTTCTTTATTAAAAAAATTGTGAACAGAATGAGATCCATAAATGTGCCCCATAGCTAAAAGGTAGATAAGATCAAGTGTTTGGTAGAAGCAACAGACTTCACAGAGACAATGTTAGGAAGATACAGGCATTAGTATCGCAAAAGGAATTGGTTTTGTATGGTAACCACATCAACAAGAAATGCATTTTTCTGAATTAAATAAAAACACATTTCTCTCGAGAAAAAAAGCTAAAAGAAAATTTCCTAAGGTAATACATAAGGGGTCCTAAACTCTTTCAAAAGTATCCTCAGTAGGAAGAAACAATAACAGAGAACAAATGTACAAGACAACACCAAATTATCTGCCATCATCCAACGCAGCACTACCCTAGAAGACTTTATTTTATAGCAATGTGGATGTAACATCATTCTTTGGTTCTCTGATCTTGGAGGTTGCTGACTATGTAGATGTGTTAATTCTTGATGACACTATCACCTGAGTTTATACCATTAGACATTTTAATAGTAATTATAACTGTCCTTCTAGCAAAGAAAAACTGAACACTGCCATAAACATTCTCCTATTGTTGCACTTTTTTGAAAATGTTGAAAGTCAAAATGTTATAAAAGCTGGAACATGTGTCAATCTTACTTATATTCACTAACTCTCTTCATAATGGTGATGACAACACAGGTACAGGAAAACCTGATGCATAGATATATACTAGAAATAAATGTACTAGATATTAGAAAACAGAAGGAAAAATACAAGAATTATATACACATTCTTTATACAAATGATTCCAGAGTCCCTAAAGATTTTGTGTTATTATGAACACATTTAAATACTTGTGAAGTAAATGAACTCTGAATATGTTGACTTTGCTACAGGAAGTAGTGTATAAATTGATAACAGTAAGATGGGAGACAGAACAGTAAAGATGACTATGATTGAAATCAGATGCAAGTCCAGGGCATGTATGTTCTAGGATCTCACAATGGAAGGATCTAGTTAATATTTCAAATTTTACATTATGGAAAAGTAACTGATGCCTTGCATTATAAAATATTTTTAAAACAAACATTCAGTTTAATGAATAATTATGTGCCTCATAAAATGTCTAGTACTATGACCTATCTAGTAGCTAGAAGCTGAACACTGATGCACTGAGACTGGAAAAAGGTACATGTTTTTAATACAGAGGCTAATTATTTGAATTCTCATGTAGTAGGTACTCTGTATCTTTAAGGCTGGTCTGTTTTTTTTCAAAGGAATTAATCTTAATTGTTAAAAATGGTTGAAGAAATCTATCCTTTATGTAATGCAGGAGGTCACACAAGGTGATTATAATAATATAATGACCTGCTCTGGCTGTAGAACTGCTGACTCTATAAATCTGGCATGCAGTTAGTTATGTATTTATCTGCAGAAGCATTAGCACACTCATTTTTTGGGTACTGTATCCCTACTCTTCCTCAAGCTGCCTGTCTGCAAAGGCAGCTAAATGGATAAGACTGACAAAGCAGCAGCAGCTTCCAATCACAGTAATACCTTCCTTCCATCCATCCATCCATCCATCCATCCATGGACAACTTAAAATTCATGGAAGATGTATAACACTTATCTTGAATATTTTACAGTTCAGGGATTTCAAGTCCCGAAGATTAAAACCTTATCACAGAATCATAGAAGTGTCTGGGTTGGAAGGGACCTCTAGAGGTCATGTAGTCCAACCCGCTGCTGAGAGCAGGGACATCCTCAACTACAGCACCTTCTCAAGAACTGGTGACCAATCTCACACATTTTGTGATCATTTTATGATCATTCTCTGATCAGCCTATTTCTTCACTTAAAAAAAAGCGCCTACTGCTTCCAACTGAAACTGGATGTGCAAATACAGTGGTTTTGCCAGAGATGTCCCAGAATGACAAGAGAACTCATTTTCTCACTCTAAACTTGGCCCTAATCTTGCTAAATAATACAGAAACAGTAGCAATCACTATCAATGAAAATATAAAGAGGAGAAAGAATGACTTTAGGACTGATCAGACACTGGAACAGGTTGCCCAGAGAGTTTGTATATTCTTGTAGATGCTTGACAAAGTCTTGAAAATAATGATCTACTAAGCAAGATGGATTTTACTTCAAAGTTGGTCCTGCTGTGAATGGAGTGTTGGACCAAATGACCTCCAGTGGTCCTTTCCAAACTAATTATTTGATGATCCTGTGATAATGAAGTTCATCAGTACAAGAAGTGACCACTTCTGGTCAATTACAAAAGACCAGCAGGGTGCTACCCTTCTGAAAGTGAAGTTTAAATGCATCAGCAGGACCTGTCTTTGCTCGTAATTTGGTTTTGTTGCTTTTGAATCTAGAATCAACACTTGCATTCCTATTCCTTTCCAATTAGGTACTTGAGAGTATCTAGCACAAACCCAAAACATGTAGCAGACTTTTCACTAACTAAATGAAGTGTGCTTAAGTCCATCCCAAATGCTCCTTTATAACTATGTTTTATTGTTCCCAGTTGGCTAGCAAACAGGAAGCCATTTAAGAAAATGTTATCTCATGTAAAAATGAAACTAAGTAATATATTATAATTTGGTCACAGTAAGCCAATCACTGGGAATAAAAGAAAGAAAATAAAATTGTAATTTAAAGAATGATCTGCTATATTATGAAAACCAATGTCTATTTGCCTTCTGCTGACAGATACAATGCTCTAATAAAAAGTTAAAAATGTGACATGAATGTAACCGTAGTAATGTTTATTGAACAAAGAAATGCAAGATCTTCCTCACTCCACTTTTCTAAAGCCCCACAGGAGTCCTGCAGAAACTCATCCTTGTTAACTGCTATTAACAGAAGAGAAAATACCAACAGAACAGGTTGTACACAACTGTGTAGCTATGTTTTCTGAGGCAGGGTCACAATACATGGTAGTCATAATTGGGGACAGGACACAGATGAACCTAAAATCTCAACCTGTAAATTTATCTGTGACATAAAGATTCAGTTTTGGTGATCAGATAATACAGAACTAACATGAACAGGTTTATTGGAACACTTTTTTCTTTTTTTTTTTTTTTTGATTTTGTACACATTTCTTTTGTGCTATCAAAGAAAACTAATGTCTAGATTTGCATTTGCCTCATATTACTCACACTAATGTGAAAAGAGGGGATGTGTAATTTCTCCATTTTCTTTAAGCTGCATGTTGTAAAGCCATGATGGTACAGATGTGAAAGAAACATACATTTTTGCATCAGCAATACACTTCTTTACCTTTTCTTTAATTAACAAGTTTGAAATTAACTTTTAATTCTCCATGGGCTTCTTGATTCCTCAGTTTATTTAATAAGATACCTTCATGGAGAAACTTAAGGCTTGTAAAAAACCATTACTGAGAATCCTATATTTCTGTTAGAAAGGTTTTGAATGAGATATGCATTATTGTCTTGGTTGTAACAAATTTCTAAAAAGTGTAAATTTTGGTGTAAAAATGTATCCAATATTTGAAGAGACATTTTTTTCACTTTTGAACTGCATAACTTACTTTCATTTTTTATGAAATCTTTATATGTGGTAATTTTATTTTTGGAAGAGACATTTTTTGCTGACATTTTGTATTGAGGTAAAATAAATAAAATGTGGCTAATCCTGTAAAACTTATCATGTTATTATATCATATTTAGTTATTGAATGATTTCTACAGATTGGTTGTTAGTGATAATACTATTTCTCTCCTGCTTGGAAATTAGGTCTTACTTGGGAAAAGGAGAATCTCCTTACAATTTCATCAATCTTTCCATTTCACTTACTACAGTTTTCAGCTGCATCCCCCAAGGTGCTCTAGAATGATTTTAGTTCACATTGTTTCATCGCACAAACATAAAGAGCAGCAAAAAGGTAATTAAACATAAGATAGGTTGATGTTTCACCAAAGCCTTAAAATTTTAAATTATTTCATATAGGCCCTATTTATAACTTTTGCAATTAAATAAAAACAATAGTCAGAGAAAAGAAACAATGACAAGTACACAGCATAATGCTACATGCAAAACATACCATAAAAATTACAGAAAGCAGAAAATGGTGTAAAGATGACAACAGAAGTCAAAGGGCAGACAATAGTTCCTGTAAAATAGGACGATAGCGTAACTGTGCTTTCAGCAATGTAGTATTAAATGTAAGAATGAAGTTATTATTTTAAATTTGGTACCTAAAACATTTAAACTCTAGAGCTCGGAGGAAGTTAAACTAAAAGAAGCTGTTTTAGCCTTGAAAGGTGAACAAGAAAATACCACCTCATGCCTGAAGCACAAACATTTCCTCTACTGTATTTAGAGGTATAACTGATTACCCAGTGTCCTTCCTTGATATACTGGGCTTTTTCCTATCCACAGTATTTTTTCCCCTAACATCCATTCCTTCAAAAACATAACTGCTATTCATTGTATAAATTTTCTATATCAGTTGCAATATGATCTTCTATACTTGGCTCACAGCATGAAGGGAAATCATTTTACCTTCATGCAATAAAATGTACTATTACACTATTTTATGTTGTGTCATCAGGAATATTCCAGACTTCAGACTGGTTAGCAATGTACCAAAAGTGATAAAAATGAAAACTAGCTTGGTAATGTAGTTTATTTTAAGAAAATTAATGGGAAAAATTAAACCTGAAATTTCACTTCAGAGACTTAACCATTTTTAATTTTATTTTTACTGCATTTTGCTACAATACAAAACTACTGGGTTAGCACAAATGCCTTCAGTTAAGTGCTCATAAAACTCATCCTACAGTGCAGTTTGACATACAAAATTTGGCCTGAAATAAAAGTAGGGCGGGGAGGATGCACATATTACACCTTTTATGAAATTGCTGCCTATTTTCACTGTTTTCCTGTAAAACTCACTTCTTGTTTAATACCTATGGATAGGTCCATTCTGAATACTTCAAACACAATGCTCTTCTATATGTAAGAGAAAAATAAAGCTAAGGTTGCAGAAGAAAAATGTTTTGTGCTCTCCGTTCACATGCGCTATTGGAAGGACCTACTCTTTGCACATGAAGAGCATTCAGCCTCTTATCATTAACTTCCTGGTCTGTCCCTCCAAACATGATGTTTTGTGTCCATCCAACAGATACTAGAATAAGCTCACCTAGGTATATCCAATATATGTTCACTATGCCTCTTTCACTCATTAGCCTAGCTGCTGACCTGTAGTTCACATCCTCTTGAGCCAGCTGTGTTACTAAAACAGTTAGAATGTGCCACACAGAGCCATTACTGCCAATTTGAGCTGTCTTTGAGGAACAGAATAAAAAGTCTGAAACAAAATTCTCAGAAATTCTGATTTAGAAACATAGAAACATAGAAATGTCTGGGTTGGAAGGGACCTCTAGAAGTCATCTAGTCCAACCCCCCTGCTGAGAGCATCCTCAACTAGAGCAGGTTGATCAGAGCTTCATCAAGCCCCACCATGAATGTCTCCAGGGATGGGGCCTCAACTACCTCCCTGGGCAATCTGTTCCAGTGCTCCACCACTCTTATGGTAAAGAACTCTCTCCTTATTTCTAATCTAAATCCACTCCTTTATAATTTAAAACCATTACCCCTTATTGTATTTTTGTATTTTGAAGTTTTTAAAAAAGTTTATAAAGTTTTGCATTTTAAAGTTTTATTTTGAACATAAATTCTTATATGCTACTAGTCCATAACAGTCACTGATTCAGGGACTTAATACGCAAATGAAGCACAAATAGAGCAAAACAAATTTTCTTGGTATCTTGCCCCACACTCTCAGTGCATAAACCTCAGAATTACTTTTTCAGTTAAGTTTTAGGATATAACCACCCTCACATCTGAAAAAAACCCTGAAAGCCTATTGTTGCTATGCTATGTTACGCTGTTCTAGTTTTGTTTGTCATTCTACTATGTTGGTTACAGTGACAAAATTATTAACTCACTACTTATTTCTACAGAATGAAAACACTAGGATGGATGGAAAATTACTCAAGCTAAAAATTAAAAATAGAAAAGCGCAGTCTATTCTTGATATCTTCATGTTATCCTGCAGTTTTAGAAATGTGAATACAGAAGCTGGTGTTCCATTATGTGGAAGATCACCAAAACACCATTTTAACATCAGAAACATTATTTATTTGATTATATATGCTGTGATGTCCAGCCTGCACTCAACATTTAAGAAATGCATCTTTTTAAGGGTCTGTACTGATTCTTCACGTTACATGTGACAGACAAAGCAAGTACCACCTACAGTCAAACTGTGTAAATAAGTTGGGGCTGTCACACTTTTGTTCAGGTTATTTTCACCAAGAATATATGTTGGGAGAGAAAATGAGTTCAGAATCTAACCATGAGGATTGAGATCAGAGACAAAGACGAATATTGAATACAAATGCAAGGTCCACAGAACAGGCTAACAATTTCCTAAATGAGGTGCCAAGAGGTGGAAATGGTGCAACTCTTCTTGGGCAGAATTTTGCAGAACAACCAGAATAAAACTCCAGCTCATTTTTAGTAAACTTCAACACTTGGGCTATACATCACATCCACAAGATAACTCAGCATTGTCTGCTCACTCTGCAGTAGCATATTAATTCATTATGGATAATTTAAAGTGAAAGTCTGGAAGAACATTGACACTTTTATCATCCTTTGCAGAGACATATACAGATTCTTCATTCGTTATCATCTAGCTAAACACCACAAGGTCTGATGAAATAGTTATTTTTGCACATTACATATTATTGCTGAGTTTTACGTGACAATTTTTTTCTGCATATAGGTATGTGTGCACACAAATAAAAAATGTATGTACCCTATAAAAATATGTCTGTAACACATAATAACTTTTCCTTCTTGATTTAGTTTAAAATATACACCCTGCATTCCCTTCATGTACCTTTTTGACTGTGTACGTCTTTGTCTGCTTTCATCAGGTTGAATTTTAAATATGGAATCAGTTGGAACGTATGTGAATCCCCCTGAAGGCAATTCCATTTAAGGACTCTGCATTGGCCATGTAGAAATATTTCTCATGAGACTTTAAAAGACTGCCCTGAAAAAACGTTCTGAAAATAATTCCACCTACTCAGGAAGAGAAAGAGGACTAATTTCAGATTCTATGTCTGTGGCCAGCTACAGGAGCTATAAATACACCTTCTGGTGTGGTCCAATTTATAGGCACAAATTACTCACACTCCTGAGGATGGAGGTCTTGAGTACAGCGTAAGGAGGAAGAAGTTCTCTGTCCTGTAGAGCAATTCTGCAGACATTTACTGTCATTGCTGTAATTTTTAAGGCAGCACTTCTCCACCCCCTGTCTGCGACCCCCTTCTGAAAGGATCATGTATCTATGAGCTTGTACATTCTCTTGCCCATAGAAATGAGAAATCTAAACCACTGACATTTTCTTCTGCTGCTGAAAATGGGCTGAGTCCAAAATCAGAAACATTTCAAGCTACAGACTGTAGATGAGCATTAGATAGTAAAAATAACAATAGCAAGACTGACTGCATGCATTTCCAGGCTTCTCATTTTCTATAGTCACTCACATCGTTGAATGACTTCTACCTAGGAAACTGCTCCAGAAGTTCAACTTTGGCAAAACCCTGACTGATACAACGTTCATCCTATGTGTTTGCATAAAAGAACTTTTAGGAGTTTGAGAAGTCTGCAAGTACCCATAGACTATTACAATTGTCTTGCTTCTAAATATTTTTGTTAACTGTCTAATACACTTATGCAAACCTCACTAAAGAAATGACAAAATACAGAATTCCTCTCTAAATACTGATGGACAATTAAGTCCCTGCAGATCATGTTGTCTGGATTAGAATCCTGTTTTATCTGTTTCAGTAACTTTCTCTCATTCAAAATCACAACTAAAAATACTCTTCACCAATAATTACTCCAATTCTTCACAATTCTCCCTAATCCTTCTTCTTTATCAATTAATTCTCAAGGCTTTATTATTTTAATGAGTCAATCATTGAGGGATATAGTGTGCAAGAGAGATTATTAAGAACTTTCTTTTCTTTTACACCTATATGAGCACAGTCCTTTTAAAAGAGTGGACACTCATTTTGAAACATTGATAGTTTAATTCTAGCAGTACACTAACAGTTCATAAACAGTCTTCAGGGGATGAATAATTACAAGCATTGACATATTACTGTAGAATAATCATACAGTAAAGGCTAATATGATATTGCTAAAAAAAAATTAGAACATTTACAACATCAAAATTAATTGAGCAGGCAAATATTCAGCTGCATCATTTCCATCATTTTCTCTTCTCCCTTGACAGAACCTCTAAGAGGTACAAATATCACTCACACTGGTTCACATTTCTTGGTAAGCATCAGTTATCTTGGTAGGATTAGTGTCATTTTAGAGACTTGCAGAAGCTCAGATCTTTATGTGTTTTCCTGTCTTCTGATGCTATTTCCGTTTATTTACTATTGACTCTATTTAAATGATTTGCTAAACATAAGATAATGATAACGCCATTCCTCACCAGAAACCAAGTCAGACATCTTTTAGATGTACTGAAGTGTTGCCTCATGATTTCATATGTTGGCCTTATCCTATATATCAGACATCAGGTTTTTATATCCTGGAGAAGCAGGAAATCCACAGTTTAGCATGGAAGAGATTATGTGGTTTACAGAAACCTATTGCTTTGTAAGAAGAATACAAGAGCTGTGACAGCTCCTAAATGGTAATGTATAAAGGGCCAAATCCACTCCTAATGTAAATCCATTGGGTTAAAAATAACAAAAAGTAATCTGTTCATGAATACTGCTTTCCTTAAATATGTTACTTTTCATACTCCAACAACTGCAGCAAGTCCTCCTGTGGGTTTAGCTTGGCTTGCTTTTGAAAGCATTTGCCTTTCACTGAGATTCAGGGCAAACCTGGTTTTCACAGATGCAAATGAATGGTTGCAAACACCTGACAAGATTATGTTATATTAATTACAGACTTAATTTGTAGACCACATAGGGAGACGAGACAAGAAGAACCTTCAAAACCCCTACTTCTTCCCAAACAGGTGCATGTGCATCTTTAGTAGGTCTTATTTTCAAGGAAGCCCAGGGCTCTTCTGTTCTGAAAACACCATGCATAAACCACTGCAGAATGGGGAGAGACCAATACCACAGATCCAGACATGTACAGGGTACAATCTGGGTGTTAAAAAAAAGTCAGAAAACCTCCAGGGAAGGACTGACTCGTCCTCCATCTCCAATGCACAACTCCTGTCCTAGCTACTGTGGTGACCCAATCTGGACTCTGATTATATGGTCTCAAAAGGTTTGGACAACTAATGTGCACACTTGTCTGGACAACTTTGTGATGTGTAGGTTTCTGAAACTATCTTTGAAAAGGTTTCTGAAAGAGTAAGTACTTCAGTTTCAGATATGGAGTGACAGTTAAAGTTGGTATCACTGTGACTTTCTAAATTTAGTGCTTTCACCTTCTCCACTGCCTTCATGAGAAACTTCTTTTGGTATTGTTCACTGTGGATCTGCTCCCTGATGCCCAAAGCAGGGAGCATACAAACCAGAAAGCAGGCAGGAGGACTCCCTTACAGCATTGAACAAATGCCCCTCTTGGACCTCAGAATATGGAATTCTGCTCCAAAAGCTGGGACTTCTTTACATGTTTTCTTCCATGCAAGCAAGGTTAAGACCACAGAGATTAAGGAAATTAATGTATGTGAAAAAACACCCTCCCACATGCAGACACATCTTTCTTCCCTGTTCTTCTATATTTCTTTTCTTTATCCTATGCACTTAAAGACACCTTACAGTGTCTAGCAGGCAGGAAGCAAAAAGCATCATCCCTCTTGTGCAAAAGGAGATCACCCAGGAGCTTGGTGAGACTGAACTGTGAGAGGGGATTCCAGACTCTGGGACTGTTTGCCTAGTAACTACTACAGTCAATGGGACACTTTCACAGCTGTTACCTATGGCTAGATCTGTGTTCCTATATTAGGGATTTTCAAAGCTGGCTATCCCTGGTCACAGTGAAGCTTCTTTTACATATATATTACAAGTCTCAGCTCTAAATACCTTCTGTACCAGTAAATGTACAACTTCCATTGGCAGAGTGTTTCATCATGTAGTTGTATTCTATAAAGTCACTTCTTCTGTTTAAGCTTAAGTTTGTATAAAGAAGACTAAGCCCATTACTCCTAGTTGTATAATTATTAAGGAAAATAATTGGTGACTTCTCTCCTTATGGTCTTTATACATTAGTAGGTAATTTTCATGATACTCCTCTGTAGTTTCCTCCACTGAACATTTCTAGATCTGTAACCATCCTTGTTAGTTCCTACTTTTCAAATTTATTTTCTTTTCTCTAATGGTTTTCTGATTTATTGTCTACTTCACCCTTTTCTTTCTCCTTTATCCCATATAGATTGAAGTCAATAAAGTTCCTGTGACTTCAGCAGTTCAGGATGAAGACATGTTTCTCGATACTTAGCATAATAATTTAAAATAAAATTTGCCATTGTTGATTTCATACTAGCTAACTTGCTTTTAATACACAATTTCTGACACATCCTTCATGTCAGAAAGCTCAGCAATGCAAATGAGGAGTTTGTGTGCACATTTCTCTTTAAGACATAATTTACCTTTTGTCCTAAAAAATGTAATAGCAGTTGAAGTTTTGTACATAATTGACTCTCTAAATCAAACAGTAGGATGTTTCTATTACCAAATTTTATATTTTGGAAGCAAACAACATCATACTGTACCACCTGCACAGCAGACAAAGGAAAATTAAAAACCATCAGGAACCAAAGACTTTTATTTTAAATGTATTTAGAAAAGAAATACAAATACTATTAATCAGATGAAGCAGTACTGAAAACAGTTCTACATGAAGTATTATATTATTTTAAACAGGTTATAGCCATTATTGCATTTCATTTCAGTGCTTAATTCATGGACATTTTATATTCAGCTTATAAAATAAACACCTCTCCATTGCATTTTATGGGCTTATTTAAATCATGGATTACGATAGCATTTTCAAAGCTATTTGGTCCACAAAGGTGTATATATTTTTATAAATCCTGCAAAAACCATCAGCCTAGAACTCATCAACACTATATTGGAATTCTCTTCCTAAAATACGCAAAAAGAAAGAAATAGATATGTTGCACAATCAAAAAGTAACCTGGAAAAAACAGACTTAACTTTTGTTTGGTTTTTAAAGTCTGCAGCATAATGGATGACCTAAGGGAGCAGACAGGACTTTACTACCCATGCAAGTCTACCGATTTCCAGCAAAAGGAAAATTTGAACTCAGGATGCACAGACAACTCAAATTATCTCATCAGACCATACAAGATGTCAGATCATGGCTCAGTCTACATTACTCAGATTCAGACAAATATTTCATTCTTGTTTGTTAATTATTGTTGCATGATTTAAATGCAGGGTCACCCCCAGCACTAAGATAATAAAATTCATATACTTTATTAACTGAGGCTGCAACTGGAGAATTACCATCAGTTGTCTGTCCAAAGAGTAAGCGTTTGCCAAAAAAATTTTTGCCACTAATAATTTAAAGAGATTAAATATGTGACTGTACACTTGCACTTCTATGATTTCACTATCCACTTGTGGAGAAAATTGCATAGATAATATAATAAAAATAGGAGAATTTTGTAAAAAGCCTGAGACGTGTAGAGAGCACCAGGTATTAGTAATGTTAGATCCCTCAAAGGCGATCATATCAGCTGATTTCAGTCTTCCTAAGATCTTGTACTTGGTATGAACATTTTCTTAGGAACAGATTTTAATTATTTTCCCCCTATTTTTACCTGTTTACACTTAAATCCCATGTAGACTTGATCATTATTCATAGTAATGTTAAAATAGACCTTACAATTATTTTTATAAGTAGATGGGAAAGGGAAACAAATTCAGACCATTCAATTATAGAGTCAAATTCCCTAACAATAATCATAACCAAAACCCTGACATGGTTGGTGTAAAGTATGTGCAGGAAGATATATAATATGGGCAAATATAATATTACATTACTATATATGATTATTTCTGAGTATCCATAACACTCATTACAAATTATACTCATACTTCATACCTCTGAGATGGGTTAAGAACTATTCCTTCTATTCACAGAATTGCTATATAAAGACACAGACAGATGAAATGAGCTGCACAGTGTTATTCATTGTCTGAGTAGCTAGAAATAGTCTGAAGCCTGTGGTAGAAATAAAAAGATAGCTTTTTGCTTCTTGATGAGCACGTTTGCACTGTACCTGGAAGGACAGACTTCAAGAGAGATTTCTTAAATATGATGAGAAGGAGGGAAAAGGCAGGAAGTAATATTTACTTTGTTCATGGGTTAGGTCTCCAATTCCCTAATTTAGAAAATGTTGCCATTTGTTGCAATGGACCATTTCAGAAAGATTATGGTGGACTGGTTGATATTTCTATAGGGAATGTTTCCGACAGCAGCAGGACAATGCAGTCTCTAATGCATTAGCAGACCCAGGATGACACGTAAGCCAATTAATATCATATCACATATTCTACTTACTGAAACCACGAGCACACAGCCGTAATAAATCTAATGACAATGTGATGATGTAATAGGCAAAGGCTATTGTTTATACAGCAGGCCAGAGTCTCTCTTTTATTTATTTATTTATTTTTATTAATTTCTCAATTTCATTTAGGCAAGTGTCATTTTGATAGCTTTGTTAATATAATAGAATCTGAGTATTTCACACCGTGGTCTCTTCTCACATAGTGTATTTCTTTTGTGGAAGCAAAAAAGAATCTTTTAATTTGTAAGATAGCTCACGTATCTTTCTAGTATGTTCTCCTATAAACAGGTTAGTCTTTTCAAAGACAAAATTTAGTCCTTCAAATGAAACTTCCAATGATGTACATCAATTTCCCACAAAGGGCAAAGCTAACACTGGGAACAGCACTGTTAATATTGCAGAATATACTCCTTTATGAGGTTTTTTTCAAGAACACCAGAAAGTGAAAAAAGAATGTTATTATTGTCTCTTGAAGTTTCTTTCAGGGAACAAAGCATACAAAATTAGTTAAACCAGTGAAGTAACACGATTTCCTTTCTTCAGTTTAAACAAGGGTACCAAGTTTCATTTATTTTCAACATTTCTATTGCTCTGCTATGTAAAGAAATATTATTAGACAAGGAAAACGGATAAACTGTAAATTGTGATTTTACAGTACACAAATTTTCACAGCTACAGCAACCAGCATGTGAATGGCAACTTGTTTTACAGCCAGATGATCAAATAATGTATAAAAAGCATTTAGGGTGATATTTAAAGTTGCTGTTTTTTAAAGAAACACCCACAAAACAGTCACCAGTCTCACCCTTCTTGCATGCTCCCATCATATTTATGGAAAGATGTTGATAAGGTAATAATAGTTTGACTATGAGACATTAAGAAGTTACTTATCTCTGTTACATTTAACAGAGACAAACCTTTTGAAAAGAACCGATTTTTTTTTTTTTTTTTTAAAATAAACACTCAGAAAAGATAAGCAATTTTCTAGAGCACTTTAACTGGAAAACTAAGAGAATCTTAATTACTACAGTGGAAGATTCTTCAACTGGAAAGACAGCTTCACTAAAATCAAAGTGTGCTGTCAGAACATGTCAATTTAAAATGTTGTAACAAATGTGTGGAAATGACCCTTATTATTCATTTTATCTTATGCATTATAATATTACTTTATGATTTAAGACTGTATATTTACTACTGAAATATTCCCAAGTACAACCCACCAAAATGTCAGATTTTAATTTTCAGTCCAACTGGAATGAATGAAAATATCAAAATCCTTATGTTTACATATAAAAACTTCTGTGACTTGCTGTAATAGAGTTAATAAATACTTAGTTTTCAATTTTAACGAATAAGTTTTCATCTCCAATTGTTACATGATTATATAAAATCATGACCCACTCATTTGTTTAATCCATTTAAATGGACATCAAACCACCTGCAGATTTCTGCCACCAGATGAGATGCTGCTCTCTGTATGGATGATGTTTGAATAGATTTTGTTTCAGGCCACTGCTTTGACTCTACGTAGACTTTGAGGCCTACTCAGGCATCATAGAGCACTTACAGTGCCTTACTGAAGAACTTCTGAGAAGAGCACAATGAAATATATGGCAACAAAGTGGAAACACCATGTCCTAGAAGGAAGCTTTCTGTTGTTTGAATATATTAACTACTGCCTCTTTCAAAATTAATAAGGAAGAACTTTTGGCATAGCTTAGGCAGGATTTCTGAAATAAATCTCACTATTTACATACAGTGCTCTGCTCAGTAGAACATCTGTACTTTGTTAAAAAGTTGTTCTTCATGGACAATATTGCATTATGCTCTTATATCACTTAGTCTATAAAGCACATAACAATGGCTTTATGATAATAAACACTGTCTAATTTTTCTGTGTCTTCCTCTCCAATGCTATTTTGCTACACTGTCATCCACCACTGGATACTTGCTTCGATATGTCTGAGATTAATGAGACATTTATATTCAGTTTAGATGCTGCGGAAGTTAACATAGTTTTTTCTGTTATGGAACAAAAATGAGCTAATTCGTGACCTTCAGATTTTGGATTAAAAATGATTTTTTTTATAATTGGAAACAACAGAGCACAAAGAGCCAGCAACAAAAATGTCTAAAGATAAATTGATGTATAATAAACTTTTAACACGTTTCTCTGGGAAGAAGCAAAGGAAGGATATGAAGCAAAGAAAGGAAACACAGACAGAATTCTGATTCGAGCTGTGCAAACAGTTGACTTTTTTTGGATGAACTGGAAAAAAATATGTAAAAAATCCAGTTTTACATTGTGTAGATCGGGTACTTATTGTTAAAGTGAAATATGTAATTTTTCTTTCTATACTTGTAACAGGTATTAAAAAAACCCAACCTGATTAAAAACTGATTTTTTTTACAAGTGTAATTTTGAAACAGAATCCTTCCAATATTTCAGTTACTATTTTGTAATTTTTCTTCCCTTTAGTCTAAAATCTTTCCATGTGATATCATGAAAGGTTATAGTTTCAAAGTAAAATGAATATTTCTATTTGTAACTAAGCCATAGGACAGTTAAAAACAAACAAAAACAAAGAAGGAAAGAAAGAGATAAGGAAAGAAAGGATTAAAGAAAAATAAGAAAAAGGGGAATGAAGACAGGAAGAAAGGGAAAAAGAGAGAAAAGAGAGAAAGAAAGAGAGAGGAAGGAAGTAAGGGGAAGAAGGGAAAGGGAAAGGGAAAGGGAAAGGGAAAGGGAAAGGGAAAGGGAAAGGGAAAGGGAAAGGGAAAGGGAA
>JANHGN010014331.1:60923-84927 GCA_024605025.1 Megaceryle maxima
AGGGAAAGGGAAAGGGAAAGGGAAAGGGAAAGGGAAAGGGAAAGGGAAAGGGAAAGGGAAAGGGAAAGGGAAGGAAGAAGGAAGGATCGATTCCAACCTCTTTTCCAAAGCTCACTGCACCTTTGACATTTGAGAACTGCCAAAGTAAGACCTGCAAAGTCCAAGGCAGCTTCAGATTATCTATGACTAAATTTGCTGAAGAGTTGTAGATTTTAAAAAGCCAATTATTGTGTGGTTTTCCATGTTTCTGTGATTATGCTAACAGCATTTCCTTGCATTCACTTGCTTTTAAATTTATATAATTTCCTTAGAACACTTAAAAAAAAAAATCATGGTTTGAACCAGTTATTTGAAAAAATAATATTTATGTTTTATAAAATCCCATTTGAAAGAAGTTTTGAATACAATTCAATTGAAAGTTACACAGCTCCTATTTACACTGCAGAGATGAATAATTTCATAATCAACAAGCCACTGCATAAATCATCGAGTATTACTGAGACTAATGGGTTTAGCTGAGATATCTATCTTAGCTGTGGCACTATCTTAGTCTGACTCAACCAGGATGAAAAACACAGGAATCATATCCTAAAATCTTCAAACTGTAAGAATCATAGACTGAAAAGAGTGGAACTGTTTGCAAAAGGAAAATTACAGAAGACTTGGAGAACTCTGATGGACCCATTCCCTTCCTTAGAGTTTCTTGTTTTGCTTTATTTTGTGGGTTGTTGATTCTTTCATTAGTCTGCTCTGGGTGAGGTTAGGGAGGAGCAGGACTGCAGGAGGGAAGTAGCCAAATTTTGGGGGGAAAATCTTTTGCTCAGCCTGCAGATCTGAGGACCTATGTGGTTCGATGTTACTGCCATCTGAAACAGTGTCACTTTCACAGTCTCTTCTGTGGTCACTTAGCAGCCACGGGGAGACCATGAGCCAGGAAAGGGTGCAGTTCTACTGGGAAAAAAAGCTCAAAGGCAAAGCTTGAAAGCTCAACCAAGTGCTAATAAGACACAACTGCCTAGTCAGGACCAGTCCAGCCTGCACAGAACCAGGGTACATGTCCCTCACAATCTGCAGGCTTATGCAGTCTTGCTTCAGGGCTTCCGCTAATAACTGAGAGCTCCATTCAAAGATTTATCACCTTTACACTGGTTTCAGTACACTTGGATGAAAACTCAAATAGTCTGGTGTTACAGGAAGAGAGTCAGATGGCCTCAAAAATAATTTCTCTCTTTTCAGTAAGCTCTTAATAGACTTTTTCTTTCATGGAACAACTCTTTTCAATACTGCTTCACTAATGGCATTTTGGTCACAAATTTTCTTTTTATATTTATTATAACTGAAATGGGCAAAAAGCCTAGTAAATGTGTAGCATAGGTTTAAATGTACTCAAGTATGAAGAGTCAAGAATCCAGGGCAGAGAGTTTTTTGTTGGAGGTTCTTCCTCATATATGAAGTCTTTAAAATGAACGTAAGGTGAAATACTTAACAGAAGCTGTAATTTTCAAGCAAAAATGGTTTGATAAAGTCTGGGGTTTGTGTAATACGGTGTCTCACAACAGATTATTAAAATGACTACTTTTAGTTTGCAAAGGAATGAAGGGTGAGTCTATGAATTTTTGTAGCAAATGGGCTACATGAAAAGATCCATCAGTGGATCCAACAAGTACGCATGGCAAGCCATGTCACTGCCTTTCTGAAATATCTTAGTATCAGATAGGCCAAATATCACCTTCACCATATTTCTGTGATTTAAAATTTTCTTTTTCCTGGCATCGTTAGCACTTTTCTTATTATTATTACTTTTGACCATGATGAGGGAAAGCCAGGAGATAGATCCATTACAAGTTTCAACGATTGAGCTACTTGGTTTTAAAATTGAGTTGATGTTACATGCTTACTTATTTCCAAAACACAATCGTTTCTCATTGAGTAATAAGGTTACAAACACATGCTTGTGTGTGATTTATTGGACACTGCTTTCATGATTTCAAGCAGTGGAATTAGCTCATCTTAAGAAATTAACAAGTTTCAGCTGAAAACTTGGCAGGGTTTGGATGACATGCAATAGCTGAACATGTGTATGTTCCCAGCCTGTTGCAATGCAAAAGAAAATGGGGTAGCTTAAGCCATTATTGTTCTCAATACTGATGAGTGACACCTATTTCTTTCTCACAGATAAGACCAGAATTCTCAATCTAACTCTTGCATCATAATTAAATTATAATATTAACGCATTTCATTCCCATGAATATATTTTAAACTAACTTTAATATCCCAGTTCTCTTAATTATTTCAGCAAATTGCAATCTCCTCCCTAGTTAGGACCAAGAATCATTTTCTACTTAAAGGTAAACTATCCTAAGTCATCTAAAATCTGCACAATTTTAAGACTTCACTGTGGAGTGGAGAAGGGAGGAAGGGACAAAATTACTGATCCAGATATGGTATAATTTTAAAAAATGAAATTGAATGAGTATGCTCTAAGAACCATCACTCTTATACTCATCTTCAGTCTGACCTTAGACAGGAAAGGAATATCAAAAGTAGAGGTAGGTTTTCTGAACTTCTGCAGGAAGTCTTGTTTCAGCCCCCCCTGCCCCTCCAAATGTACATTTATTTCCAGAAAAGATTATTTTATTTAACCTTTGGGAAAGTAGGACCTTAAAGCTCTGCTATATCCAGCAACACACTGAGTTTGAGCATCAGTCCTGGCAAGTGTCAGAGAAAGCTCTGTGCACATTGCTACTGTTCACTCCAGTCAGGACAGATAAAAGAGAATCATGCTGGGAGGGGTGCAAAGCAAAAAAAGAGCTACTCTATAGACCTTAATTGAGTTGGCCATTTTGGATGTCACAACAGCCATATAAAAATTGGGAGACTATATACATAAGAGTGAAATTAGATATATATTTCTGTATCTTTGTTTAGAAATTTCTTTCCATATAACCAGTAACTAAAGAGCACTGTGACTAAGCAAGGAAGCAAAGTAGAAAGTACGAATCCTAATACAATATTCAGGTGAATGTCTTCTCTCTCAAGAGCTATTACAAGCAACCTGAACAATTATTTCAATTATCTCTTGTTTATTTTTTAAAGAGACAAATAATTGTTTAGTTTACTTGTGTGGTAAATGGATTCTGAAGGTAAACAGAGAAATAAAGAAACTCATTAAGAACAGAATTTAAAACTACATCATAAGGCTAATCTTCTGTTCTGAACTACTCACCAGTGGCCCTCATGAAAGTTTAACTCTGTAAATAAATTCCACATGGTCTAAAATATTCACTTACATCCTGATGGCAAATATGAATTCATACTCCCATGTATTCTGCACTGAAAGACTCACAGAGATAGAAAAGCAAGCCTTCCCACTCATAAATGCATTAAATTAAAATTCTGCAGAATGACTAACTCTCATGACTTACTTTCTCTCTCCCTGGAGAATCAATACCCAAGTGAGTCTGTAAGGTGAGGTGTTTGCACAGAGAAGCAAAGAACTTTGCTTACCTGGGGACCTCATGCCATAAGACTACTCTGCCCCTCCTCAAGCTCCATCTATCCCAACTAACAAAATAGAGTTCACATCTACGATTTAAAAATGAGTTTTCAAAATAAGTCCAGAGTCCTCCTACTTGCCTTCTGGACTTTGAAAATTGAAAGTCTTCATTTTGGATACATGAGGAGAATTAGCAATCTCTCCTCATAATCTATAATTATGGATAATAGCAACCTGTAGGATACATTCATGTTTCCCTGACTCACATGACCTAGGATTCTGGGGGAAAGTAGTGTTATTTGGCATATTCTTTGACTATAAATTTGGAGGAAATATATATTTGAGCATGGGTATAGTCTGGAAAGATTAATGTGAAATAACAGAACAAAATCTATTCACTGCAGTTCATGAAATTGATGGTGCAGTAGTTTTAGAGTGATCAACTTCTATAGATTATGGGGTTTGTCCAACCCATTCTTTTAGAAGAACCAGACTGTATTGCTTTAAATTGTTTTGCTGCAGATTACATCTTTCTCCATTTTGAAAATAGCCCTTTCTATATTTAGAAACTGGAACAGGATCCACAATCACTTCTGGCTTAACAGAAGCATCCAGGATGCGAAACTTAAAAACGGACAAAGTGTTTTTACTACTTAATGTTCCATTTTTATTGGATAACAATATTTTGCTGGAGTAAAGTCAGGGTAAAGTTAGTTCTAGCCCCATAATCAGAAGAACACCCAATTCAGAGAACAGCTAGAATAAAACATTGCTTCAGGAGCTGCTACCCAGGCATCGGCCAGCTTCCAAATTAATATCCTCTGGTGTAAATTTCAAGTAGCCCCATTGACTTGCTAGCTCCACTGGAGTTCCTGCTGGAGTGAAACCAGGGTGAGGTCAGGATCTGGCAGCTCATTATTGAATGCTGTCCACATCACATGCTGATTGGTTTCTATAAGTAAACCTACTGTAAGAATGTTATTTGTGTTTAGTCAAAAATACACTGTCTGTCTACTGAAAGCTTTGTGATGGAGGCAGCTTGTAACTTCATACTTAAAATCTGAAGTGAGGCTTGAAGGTGTTTTTCAACACTTCAACCTTCATTTCACACTTTAGTCCCAAAAGAATTTAGAAGTATATAGCCAAACCTTTCTTTTTTTTTTTTTAACACTGCATGTGATGTCTCATTATGTTTCACTCTGAGCAAGCTCTCCACCTTTGCCTGCCTATTACTAGAACAAGATCAGATAACAGCAATAGGACTAGCTGGTTCCAAAACATCTTTACTATCAAGATTTAAACTCTGATTGAAAACCAAACTGACCTTAGTGTAAAACAATGTAGTTTAAAGAATGACTTAAGACCAATTAACATGAAAGTACTACAGGGATTGTTCTGTTGTTTAGGGACTGCCAGCTGCTCTATTTAGCCTTGTGCCAAACGCCCACAGGAGTCTTCTTTAAAATTGGTAAAGAGGGAAAGAAGTAGTAGAAGGAAAGGAAGCATAAAAAGATTTACATCTGACAGTTCTATCCTACATGATGGATTCTTTTTCGCTGCAAAAATGCTATTGAGGCCAATCTCCAGGCCAGGACTAGACAGTGTGCACGGGAAACAAAGTCGGAGTAAGAATTACCACGTTGCAAGAACTTGGGCCACTGCTAAATACTCAAGTTTTCAGTAAGACTAATAACTGAAAATGAGTGCTAAACACTGTCTCTGCATTGTTACAAGTCAATATATTTTCTTGGAAAAAAAAAAAAAAAAAGGAAGAAAAAACTCACAATAGAAACAAGTCTGCTTTCTCCCCTGGAGCACTCCATAGAATGACACCGTGCACACTACCCAGTGTGTGAATAACACTTTGGAGTATTTATTTCCTATTTCATCTGATTCTCTGCCTTTCAGACTGGAGACACATATACCCTTATATAGTTTCTTTTGATACAAAGGGTTAAATTCACCTGGTTGTGTCTTACTGTTACATATGGTCTATATACGATAGAAACTGATTCAGAGGCAATACCTGTTCCTACAGCAGACACCCTTCTCCACTTACTCTGTTTCCTAGTAGGCTTTATCAGTCTCCACTGTTGCTACTCCAAGTGTGTTTTCCATAGAAAAAAACCAAACCAAACCAAACCAAAAACAAACCAAAACCAACCAACCAACCAAAACCCAAAAAAACCCCCAAAAAACCCCCACCAAGCCTGAAAGTTGGAGGCAGACTGTGAACAAGGCTGTAGGGCACAAATCTGAAATCTTACATAAGAGACAGAACCGGTCTTTGGCAAGGGATATGGAGGATTTTTCCAATGCTGAAACATTCTGATGGTTATCCTAAAATACTAATTCAGCAAGACCTGTGACAGTGATAAAGGGATCTTCAAAGTACCCAGTTTTTCTAATACTGCATTATTATCTGTATAAGGACAACAGATGAATCTCTGAAGTCAGTATGATGGCTCTTTCTGCATGTCACTGCAGAAATTTCCTATTGATCTGTAATTACCCGTAAGTTCTTTTAATATTCTATAAATGAACTGTTGAGTGAATATACTTTCATGCGCATGTATGTACACAGGTACAAAGCCTCTGAAAAGCTGCAGAGATGTTAAATCTGGAATTTTGATTCCACACATCACATAAAGTTCGACATTTTCCACTGAATCTTTGCACAAAAGGTAACAATTCCATACATATTCATTAATTTGGAATCATCCAAAGCATATCTATTTAGAATTTGTGATTTCAATATAAATACCTTAACAGATTGTATTTTATGTATATATCTTTTTATGACATAAGGAACTACATTCAAATGTGGAAAAACTCTGCTCTGGGTAATTTGCATCCTTATGTCCTATTATAGATTTTCCTATTTGGATTTCCATCTGGTCTTCAGTATCCTTCAGAGTTTATTACTTTAATGAGATCATCTTGGGTTTACATACCTATAATTTTTTTACTATTTGGAATTGGCATTACCTGCCTACCTATCCATAAACTCTCTAGTCTTACCTTTTCAGCATAAAAATGAACAATGCTTGGGTAATGCTGCTACAGAATGAAAAAAGGAAATAATCTTGTTCTGAAGAACCCCTAATTAGGAAAATAGAGTTCACACCAACCTTTTTCTTAACCATTCTCACTCTGTTCCTGAAAAAACCCACCCTGTACTTTAGAGTTTGCAACCAAAGATTGCAATCCATGTCTGATGGACCTCCAATTCAATCTTTACCACTAGCTTGTAATACAACCTTGAGCGAGCTAATGTGTTTGTGTCTTTGAGAAACCAAGAACAGTATATAACCACCTATACAGATGTCAGAATGTTAGATGTGTTAACGGAATACTTTCAACACTTAAACCTGATATACCTACTAGGCATAAAAATATTGGTAGGTACGATTTAATGCTTCTGCTTAGTGAAGTTCATAGGAATTTAGGATAAAAATCCTTGCAAGGCATACAATCAAGACACACAATGTCTATCTTCATTTATGGTTGCATATGTAATGCAAGAGAGATGACTAAAAGAGTTACCACTTGCAGTCCACTCTTGCAGTAGAGGTAAGGTCCTATTTTCACTTTCATAAGGCTACCAGCTCCATCTAAAACTAAAATTTTACTCTTATATCTTCCTCTGAAATCCAGTCCAGCACCTTTGAGTAATAAGGCATATCTTACAATTTCTAGCCCACACCTGTTCATGGCAAATTTATTCCCATTTATTCTTGTGCCAATATTACTCTTTCAGTAAAGTATCTCTTTTACAACTTTTGTGTTTGTTCCTTGGAACAAAGTGATCATTTATCAACACATATTTTTCTTTATAGCAAGCTCTTTCTCCTTTCTGTCATAAAATAAGTCTCTTACTACAACTGGTAGAATGATAGCCTTCTCTGTTCCTAACACAATTCCAATTTGTCATCTTAAATATTCATTACCACTACTGTGCATAGAATTCCAGACACAGTCACACCAGTTTAATTAGTCATTCATTGATGGCTTATCTCTGTCAACATTTCATGCCAATGAGCCTCCAAATTATAGCAGAAATATTTAGTGCAAAGCTATGTGTTTTTTTTTTATCAGATAATCTTCAGTTTCATCTTGTTTGTACTCTTTTATGATATTCCGTTTAGCCTTTTCAGTACGAAAATTCATATATCTTCTACATTTTAGACTAATACCAGTAAAGAAATCATTAAATACAATTTGTCCTAATAATTATCATTGCTCGTTCTATTAATAAAATGCTTTTCAGACCAACAGTGCCCTTTTAGCAAAGTCTGCTATTGTTATCTAGATTCCTTTATGGTCTGCTACCCCATAATTATTTTATTAATCCTCATTTTCTAAGGTTTACCTAATAATTTCCGATGTGACACCATACTAAATGCTTTTCTGAGATCCTGACAGATTAAATTTAGCTTTGTTTATAGAAAGTTATTTGGTTTGTTTTTCATTTGCTTGTTTGTTTTCAGAAAATCAGTTGTCTTATAGAGAGAAAGACAACATTAGCATGATCAACCTTAGTAAACCCATGATGCATTTCTCATTTAACCACTATAGCCCTAATTATTCTTCCTTTCAAAATGTGTTCATAGGTTTTGCACGTGCTGTAGGTCAGCCTTGCCTACATTCCCAAGCCTTGTCTATATTAAAATCCTCTAGCTCTTCATTCCAGTTGACTTCACTAATTAGTTTTCTTAATCTCTTAGTCTTCCCTTTTCAAAATTGAAGTCTTTTAACTACAGACCTGGATTTATTTATTCTTCCATTTAATTTAAAATGAATAAACTCACCAACATTCAGTCTGTTTTCTGTAACTTCTATATTTTGCTGAAAATAACTTCAAAAGATAATCACCTCTTCCTGGTCTGTTGACTGTTTGGTGACAAAAGGAATATAATTGGAACTTACTGCTATTAGTAAGGACAGGCTATAGCTGGATATTTATAAAACTTCATTGTGACCAAACTGACAGCAGTTTTTGTAACTCCAGTTATATGGCAGAGCTTCTGCTCTATGTCCCAATCTGACCAGAAACGCCTATAGAAGAGTTACAATATAATCTATAATTAAAGATGCTGAAGGGACTGGAACATCTCTCTTATGAGGAAAGGCTGAGAGCCCTGGGACTGTTCAACTTGGAGAAAAGAAGACTGAGAGAGGATCTTAATCTTTACAAATATCTGAAGGGTGGGTGTCAAGCAGAAGGGGCCAGTCTCTTTTCAGTGGTGCCCTGTGATAGGACAAGAAGTAATGGTTGCGAGGTGAAACACAGGAAGCTCCACCTCAACATGAGGAAAAACTTCGCTGCGAGAGTGACAGAGCCTGGAACAGGCTGCCCACTCTCCTTCTCTAAAGACTTTGAAGACCCACATGGATCTGTTCCTGTGTGGCCTGCCCTGGGTGTTCCTGTGCTGGCAGGGGGGTTAGACTTAATGATTTCCAGAGGTCCCTTCCAACCTCTACCATTCTATGATTCCCATTTTTCCCACTGTCAAAACAAGACCCTGCAGTAGACTGCACCAGTGCCTATTACTGTATTTAGTACTTCAGCTTTTCCAAAGAGGCTTGGGTACAGTTTCCCAGTTCACCAGGCAGTGTTTTAATTTTTAAATCTAAGTAAGTGAAGTACAGAATCTAAATTTTATGAGTGATAAGGAAGTATGAGCGATGGCAGGTTTTCAGGAATATTTCTTGAGGCAGATAAGGTTTATTTTGGGGCACTGTCATACAGCAAATATATTTGTAACATCTTGCATTGTTTCAGACAGTTCAAATGTAGAGGAATAAAAATGAATCTATGGGTTCATATCATACAATTTTGGAATGTGAATTGCAAATAATATGTTATTTGTTACTAGGCACAGGAACGATTAACTGTGTGGATGTGGCAAGGATCCAGATTTATAAATTAGGGATAATATCTACTTTAAACAGACTTCCGAAAACCTTACTGGATAACATTTAAGAAACAGATCCAAAAATAGCTGAGAAGTACTGCATTAGGATCAATGATTTAAGTGTGTTACAAAGCTGATAACAAATTCTTAACATGATCTATTAAAATATCTTTGAAAAGTCTATTGCTATTATTAAAACCACAAAATAATTAAAATGCAATTCACCTTACAAATAAGAAATAAATCTCTTTTCATGTAGGTATATAACCAATATCTTTAGCCAAATGTTTTTTTCAGAAGATTCCTACTTCTGACTACAGCTTGTCTTAGAGCAATCCTTTGGAATATTCATAAAAAGAAAATCCTTTTGGTAAAGACCTGAATGCTAAAACAAGAGAAAAACAATATGCAAATTAGTAACAGAAGTAAGAGCAAGTGTGTAAGGTACAGTATGAAAGACGGTATGAGTGAGATACACTACCATGTATCTACCATAATGCTGTATTTTATCTAAGATAATTAGATTATTAAATGTGCAAATTCGCAGTGATATAGTAGCTAGATACAGAACAAAATCTTTGTAAAAAACTTCTGAGAATTTACTAGAAACCTGAAGCATCAAGGTCTGAGATACTACTTACACCAAGTAAAATAAACAATTTGTAGTACTTGGCATACGATAATCTTCATATTTGTACAGAACGTTACTCTTGTCTTCAGTTGTAAACGTGACCAAGGACTTGAGGTTATTCTCACAAAGAAAGTCTGTACCAGTAAATAATTGATTACCAGTAAAACAGTTTCATAACTGCTAGGCCTTTTATCTAGGCAATCAATACAGATCAGTAAACGATATGCTTCCCCAAATAGAGTTATTTTATTATGCACTAAAAAATGTTTCCACTCAATTATTACAGTAACTTTGGTTAGTCTGGTTTTTGTTGGTTTGGGTTTTTTGGCTTTTTCTTCTTCAGCAAAATTAAGGATAAGAAATGGTGACTTGAAAACAATTTATAAATTGTTATTTAGGGAAATTAATTTATGTCTTTTCTTTAGTGACTCATCCTTCTCAGTAGAAGAAAAATAGGTCAGGAATACATTCTGCATTTGAAACCTATTGCTAACATTACTTTTATATATGAGGAAAAGAAATAATTGCTATATAAAATACCCTAGAAATACCCCCCAGGTACATTATTGTTGTACTGTACTCTGAATAATAATAACCTTCTCTACACTTCCACACCCACCCCTTTCCCTCAAAACCCAAAACACTCAAACCACAACCAAACAAAAATCCCCTAATTCAACATTTTGGCTGCTTAAAGAACACAACATCATTCTGCGCAAGACAACTGTGTAAGAATAAGAGCCTCAGGGCAGATTTTGATCTTACTAACACCAGTATAAAGGAAGTGTCACTTCCTTGACTTAACAAGATTTATATTTAACTGAGATCAGAATAAGACCTAAACTACTTCTTTGGGTTAGGATGACCAGACAGATGATGCAGTTCTCCATAAGGCCGTGTTTGAGCACTGGCACAGGTTGCCCAGAGAGGTGAGGAGTCTCTATTCTTAGAGATATTAAAAGCCATCTGGACACAGTACTGGGAAACTTGGGTGGCCCTGCTTGAGTAGGGGGATTGGACCAGTTGACCTCCAGAGATCCCTTCCAAACTCAACTATTGTGTGATTCTGCTTATGGATTTTCTGCTCAGTCAGTGCCATCCTGTCATTACAGAAAAACCTAAAGAGACTCCAGTTCTTAGCCCAAGTAACTAGGAAAGTTTTCTTTCCTGTCACTGGGAAAGAGACCTCTACCCTTATCATCCCCATCAAGTCTTTCTTTAGTCACTATTCTAGATGGTGATGTTGACTCATCAGTCAAATTAAGGCTTTTTTAACTTTCAAGGACAGAAAACCCCTCAGGCAAATATTATATTTGTGTCCTGCTGTGGGGCTGCCACCTGTGAATGAAAGGTGTTTAGCTTGGAATCCTAAGGAAGCGAGGCTTGTGTCACATACCTGATATTCCCTCCTCAAGCAACAAATAGCTTTTAAATCCATTTCTAATTTTACCAATGTTAGATGGAGATAATTAGATGTCAAAAAAAATGTTTGAACACTGGCAGCTGGAAAGCCAGACCAAACAGGTAGGGCTGAAGTGAGAGCTCAACATTTGCAATCCCTTTGGCTTGCTTGCTGGTCCATCAGCTCCATTTACTGACTAGTGCACAGCAGTCCCCAAACAGCTCCAGCAAAAAGCATTTTTCATCCAAGGATCTGAGCATACTGGGAGTCATGTCCAGGGGGCTGGAAGAACTAATGGCATTGAAAGAGTAAATGTGGAATAAGGGGCACAAGAGTGTTTACATCTGGGGTAGACAGAGTGGGAATGCAGGGCAAACAGCCAGAGCAAAACAGACTTTTTATATTCTACTGCTAAATAGAACAACTTGTTTTTAGCTCTCAGGAAGGACAGATATGTACTGATCTGTGTTAATTCCCCATAAGGAGATAATATTTTCTGAATACTGTGCCTTGACATGAAGGATAGTTCTTAATGACAGTCCTTGTTAGCCAATACTGTAGTACAGACTGCTGTATTGAACCAACTTAATTAAAAAGGAGGCTTTAAACATCATTCATTTCCTTAACACTTGCTCCCCCTTGCTTACATCCTGACATTTAGCCCAGAAGCTCTTTGTTGCAGATCAGGTATATTTAACCAGGTGCATTAAGATTAGTTGAGGCATTTGGAGTGATGGGAAAAGTCCACATAAATGAAGTCCTCCTCTTTTAATATGCAACTTAAATGTGGCATTGGTCAATAATGTCCTTGTTAGCATGAAGTATCATTGGCGTATCACACAGGCTTAAATGTCCAGTTTATTTTGGAGAGGAATGGCAGGAATTAGAGATCTAAACCCTAGGATTTTAGGTGGTTATCGTATGTTCATAGGTGGATAAAGCAAGATAATGCTGATAGATGTAAATATAAATCCCAGAGGAAAAGACACATGCCAGAAAAGGTTTTTAAAATTATATGTCTTCCATATTAACAGGATGGAAAAAGGGAAACTTATTTAAATATTACATTTCCCAAGATGTATCTCAACCTGCTCCACCCATCCTTCCCTCAATCTAATCCAAATAGCTGTGCAGAGGAGAAAAGAAAAAACAGAAGGGAGAAAATTAATCAAAGAAACTCAGAAAAGTGAGAACATTCTCATCAGCTTCTGCTTTTATCCCTGGAGACAGCCCATTCACCAATCCAAGTCTTAAAAGAATTTGCTTTAATACTTTATCACAATGAGCTTTTCCATCATAACTTGTTTTTTTTTCTTGTTTGTTTTCTCAGTGCAAAGCCACAGCAAGGTTTGTGCTTAGTTTACAATTGACCTACCCTCTCTGAACATGCCCAGACAACAGGAAACTGGTTTCTCTGGAAACAGGAGCTACGTGAAATCTTTTAGTACTTGTTTTCATTTAAAGCTGTTCACACACATGCAACAATAAGGCACCAGACTTTCAGCACATGATTCAACTTTACCAGGCAAGGTAATGAAGGTGAACACTGCCAGTGACACACCAAGCTGATAAAATTAATTGGTACAATTTGAATACAAACAAAGTAAAAATCCCAGCATCTAGTCTATGTATAAAATCTCTTAGTGGTCATAATAATAAAGCAAGCAGCAGAAACAGTCTTTGAGACATTTGTACTGTGCATCATGGAGATGTAACATGATCTTTTTCATGATATTTGGCCACATACACCAAAAGCCCCTTTATGGAGAACAACACATTAGTCCCTTCTGGCACTAATAGAACAAGTTAAAAATATTCAACCCAAACTGAAGGCTTCCCAATTTCCAGTTAATTCTGTTCTGCAGTTTTAAAGAGTGCAATTGGATACTGACAGTCTGCTAAATAAACACCAACAATGCCCCAACAAAATGTCAGAGCTCAGTTTCCCCACTTTCTCAGCATTTTTCAGCAGATAAGTATTCTGACTTTGCTGACATTTCCCACAAAATTCCACCATATTTGGACGTGCTTAAATCTCATTTTTCTTAAACTATCTGTGATCAAGAATGCTTACAGGTCTTTATGGTGCTTTCACTCAGAACAGCAGAACAGTGCATGGCAGGGAAAAAGAGGTAATGAAGTCAACCTTCTCCATGCTTTCCCATGGAGAGATTCCACAAGGGAAGGAAAGTTACAGATTGTGAATAGATTAGACAGAAACAATCATATTTCAATCAGTGAAGACAAAATCAAAGTATTCAGTGATGAGATATTTTAATTATGATGACAAAACTGGATTTTATGGTTTTAGGAGGAAGCAAAGATTAATTAGGAATTGGGATACAATGGTGGAGGGGGATGACAACTAAGGAGAAAAGAGGAAAATAATCAAAAGTTATGTCCATCATCTGATACTGAGAAACAGGATAAAATTCTATTATTCAGAAACACACACAATACAGACATACACATTCATATGTTTGTATATAATATGGTAAAAGAGCATGGTTCCAAGGACCCAGGTAAACACTGCATAAGAAGAAAGATGTTTGTCTAGTAATAACATGTGGGTTTGCATTTCAAGGGGGAAAACTATTACAACAGTAGCATGAAAACTTCGGACAAATAGGACCGAGTCAAGGGACATTGAAATGACAATGTCTGGTAAGAGGGAACAACCACTCATCCCAGCTTTTGCAGAATCCATTTGAAAAGAGAATCAGCTCAATTTAGCTTATTTGCCAGATCTTTTAAGCATATGAACACCACTTCTTGATGAGTTAGGCTGAAATCTGCTGATAGACCTTAAAGTGTGTATATTTGTCCTTAGTTGTTATAAGAACATGCATCAGTCTAACTAAAATATATTCAAAATGTTCTTAGGATTTTGGGGAAAAACCAAAGTAGAAAAGATCAGAAATAGGATAGCTGTTGGCAAGACTACCTATTTAGAGTGATATTTTTTTGAGTCAAGGCCAAATTATAGACTGTTTTAGCATTGCTAGTAGATTGCCAGCACTGAGGGAGGTGTTAACACTCACAGCTGATTGGAGTCTCAGTTACTTTTCACCATTTTTTCACTAAGGAAGCCATGTAATTACTGGCAGCTTCTCCACTGTTTTCAGGACATGTGTTTGCAAAATGGCCTCAATATAGTCAAAGCACAGGTAGAAATCTGAAATGAGGCAGAGGACTGGGGACTCAAAGTCCGTGTCAGTTGTCTTCCCTCCTATGGGCAAGAAAGTCAGGTAGACTTCCCAGGTATGCCCACTGAAAAAAACCCACTGTTCTGCAAAACCATCTGAGCTCTGTCATGAGCTACAGTGGAAGTAGCTACCACAGAGCAGAGAGCTCTATCATTCTATCTGGCTGTTCCTGGAGACAGGGTTTAGTTGCCCATGTAAAAATCCTTTCTTACCAGGACAAAAGGCAGTGCACTAAATTCCACAGAAAAATCTCTTTGTCTCATTTCCTCCACTGTGAAAGACTAAAAATCTTGCTACCTCAAAGGATTATTGGGAAGAACCATGAAAGATTTTGATATGTTCAAAAACGGTCATGGTACATATTTGAAGGAGAGATCTCAGTCCTTAATGAGGCCTTTTCTTGATTTGGTGACAAAAATATAACTCCAGGAGGGAAGCAGAGTTTTTATACTGAAACATCCAGGCAATTCTGAAGATTTTGCCCTGCCCACTTATTATTAATGAACTCTCACTCTTTGAAGGATTTAGGAGCTAAACTGAGGCAGCCATTAACCTGAGACAAAGAAAAAGAGAAGTGGGGAAGAAAAATTCAGAATTGCCTAGCTGTTTTAATGGGAGAAACATAGGGCAAAGGTGATCAGGGTAGAATGGATAGAGGATCATTCCCTTTGTTTTAGACAAATGGTAAGAGAGCAGAGAGAGGGAACTGAAAAGATCCCGATTGAGTTACATTTACAAAGAAATGTAATCTTAAATTTACAACCTCTGGGTGACTTTATCCACATTAAAACTAATTTAAAAATCCTCAAAAACTAATGAAGAAGAAATAATTAGTTTTTACTAACACATTCAGTAGTTAAATAGGGTGTGATGGCAATACCTCTTGTGCCAGTCACATCATAGCATAGAGACATTCTGCTCATCCAAGGTGTTTTATGAATAGAACTTAAAAAAGATCACTGTTAAATTCATAGAGCTCTGAAGAAAGCAGAATATCACATTTGCTTTATTGCTTATTGTTTATATTTTCTGAAATAAAAATATTTATGCATGTCCAAAGAGATATGGAACAGGACTACTTAATTCCTCTTAAAGCATCATCCTTGAATTTGTTCTGTAACTAGAAACAAACAAGATATTTTACATTGTTGTTGTAGTCTATAGTAAACTGAACAATCTCAAATTGATTTGGGACATATTGTAACCTTTTAAGAGTATATTCTTTCTATGTTCTATGATAAATTGGCAGAGTATGTAAAGTCATTGAAATTCTTTAGTGGAATGGGCATGATTAAAACACTGTCCCCTTAAATTTATTTTTAAAAGTAGTGGAAGATTCTGTATCTTTGTATCACACTGCTTCTCATCAAAATTAAGACTGAATTAGTTCTGCAGCACAAACTATATCTCCTGTTTCCAGTCCTGTTTTTCCTCAGCTTACTGATTTTGTGAGATTTTAATAAACCATAAGAGAGACATCTCCACTGGACACTCCAAGAACTCCACATGCAAACCAAAAGAACTACAAAATAAGACTTTTTTTTTTAAACTGAAAACCTGGGTGAGATTTGCCACATCCTAGTTTTAATGATAATTTTTTAACGAGAAGCTTGTATTTGTTCTAAGAAACAGCTATGCTTTGGTACAGAAGTCTGCCACCGATACCTGGAGTGACCATGACAGTTAACAGGCAAGCACTGTGGCTACCTTAGAAATAAGACCAATGTTTTAGTGTCCACAGATAATAGTTATGGCTCAGTACATTCAGATGTGCCATGAAGCTCATGTTGGAAGGTGTGAAGTGATCAGTGAAGAAAACCATTATTCCTGTACTCATATTCCAGTCCTGTCAAAACACAGGTAGTATTGATGACACATCTCATCATTTGACATCTCCCAGGCTTGCCATGCTGTTGCCTCTCCTGTTAAGAGATACCACCAGCCTGCTGATGTGATGAGCTTTGCAGGGATGTGAGGCTGTGGAGGCAGACAAGGCTAGAGGACGGCACTGGTGTTGGATGCTGCCCTGAAGCATGACCTGGTCTCCAAAACAAGCCCTGCCAAAAAAGTGCCGTCATGGAGCACTTTATGTACTGCATTTTCTCCTTCATCATGCAATTCAATTTATAGCGGTTTCTCAAGCAGTCAGGTCAAGAAAATGCTAGAGATGGGCTAAATGTCAAAGGCACTCACATATTATTGCATTCTTCCATGACTGATTCTGACACAACTGCTTAATTCTGCAGCTCTTGCATAGCCTCAATACTTTAATGGTGTATACAGAGTCAAGCTCACGGATGGGTCGTCATGGGATTGCAGATTTTTGCGCTATTGATATTTCATCTGAAACATGGGAGATGCTAATTGCCAGCTTTGCAGTTTTCCCGTGGTGACCATACTAAAAATATGTTGCATATTGAAACTTTCAATGTAGCTAGAGCAATAAATCTTACAGCAAACAATCCCAGCAAAGAATCAAAAATTCCAGACCTGGGCAGCAAATATTTTCCAACAGCTCTATAAATTTTAGTCTACACAACAGAAAAATTTTTTTTTGATCAAATCTCTGCAAAAGACTAAACCTATTCATTTTTTCTTTCTTTTCTTCTTCCAGGGAAACTGCAAAGCTGAACAGATTCAAATTCTTGCCATTATTAATAATTTCCCTTTTTATTTATCTGCCTCAGCTCGTTTATGCTCAGAAGTCTATGTTAGGATCTTGATGGCAATTCCAGCAGAAGATTTGTGAACCCTCCAGCCAAGGTCTAAGCAGGTCACTGGGAGTCATTCCGTTCACCTTTAAGGTTAGAAGCATGTACAGAAAAAACACAAAAGGTTCAGAGGGTACCTGGAGGCCAGAATGCTAAATACACACGCTGCCACTGATTTCCAGTGGAAAACAGAGCTTGTACCATTTTTGTAATTCTCCTTTTAACCTCACAGCACTGACATTGCTGCACAGCACTACCTCTCCGAAGTGAACGAGCAGTATTCCTGTTAATTATGCAGCTCTTCAATCCACTTACTCTTAACTTTCCTTTCCACTGTGCTATATTTGACACAAAATGTTTAATCAGGTTCATTTATCATGACTGGAACAGCCTGACTCATTCCCCACTTATAATTAGAAAGGATTTCATCTAATAAATGCTGAGCGCTCTCAGCTACCAAAGTCAGTGAATGAAGAGTTTGTTCAAGACCATGCATAGCAGAGGATACCTAAACCTACTGGACATGGAAATAGAAAAACGACAGATTTCTTCAGAAAATTTTCAGAGTTTAAGGCGGTTAAATGTTACTTAGGTCCTGTGTGTGAGGCCCCAGCTGGAAATATGGAGGCATCAGCAAAATCATTCACCTCTCTGTCTTGGTTAACCTCTACACAAAATGATGGCACTGAGTTTTTTCTTCTGTTAATGTCCTGGTTTGAGTTAGAACACAACAATTCTGTTCAGTGATTTTACTTTCCAGCTCAGTGTCTTCTAACTAACTGCACTTTCTGAAGGTAATGACAGATTTTCACAGACAGTGTCTGCTTCTAGCAGTGATAATGCTCCATGTTTAGAGTTAGTGACAAGGATTGGTGTGCAGACTAAGGCCACTGCTGGATCTTGTGCACCATGTTGGGGGGTGCAAAAAGAAAAAGGCCAGACCTGTGAGGAGGAGCAGACAGGGCAGGTGACCCTAAACTGACCAACAAGGGATCCATCCCTTAAATGTCATATTCTCTATAAAGCTGAGGGATCATGAGGGTCAAGCTCTCTTCTTCAGTGACCCGCATCTGAGGAGGACTCTGTCTGTTCTGCCTTTGACCCCAATTCACGTGTTCCTGAATCCAGTTCCAGAATCCAGCTCCTGAATCTGGTTCCCATCTCCTGCTGAGTCCAGTCTGGGACTTCCCCAGTGCCTGCTCCACAGCACCAGTGGTGATGATGATATAATTGCTATCAGTGGGGCTGGGTTCAATACTGGGTTTGTAAATATTTATATATAGCCATTTTATTAGTAGTATTTTCATGAAAGCTGTTCTAGTTTCCTTTTCTAATCACTAAGTCTCTCTCCTTATTCCCTTTCTCTTCCCCTTTTGGGAGGGAGGGGGGTTAACAGAGAACATGTGTTACAGGTCTAGCAGACTGCCCTGACCCTAAAACATTTTTTAATGGTATAATATTACATAATAAGTTATTTCCTAGGCAGTTAGTATCTTGAACTTGTAAGAAGAAAATTGGAAACATAAATTTAAGTAAAAATAACTTACAAAGAACAAGATAAAAAAACCAAACCACAGAAACAACTATGGTCCAAAGGTCAAAATAAAACAATAAGAGATTTAAATGATTGAAGATATCAGAGCAGAGACAGAGAAAGCTGTCCTTCCTTATATCTGTAGTCTAAAGCCACCCTGCATTTATTGTATTTTTTCCTTGCAATTCTGATGCTGTGTTTGCTCTATATAATAATCCTGAGTACTGCAGACCGCTTTAACCCAACTAAGAAAAGGCAGATCATTAACTATTGCCAATTAATTTAAACACTGCATGGTCAGCCCTGAAACGAAGACGACATAATTCCCTAAAATATAGAGTACTCATCAGTTCCTATGGTAAAATGAGAGAAAAAGAACTAGATGGAAAATGAAAAGCAGAAAAGAATAATACAAGGAACAATGGGTGAATAATAATGAATGAAATGTCACCACTGCTGTATTCTTTCCACCTGAAGATCTCTACTGGGGAGGAAAAGAACTTGAATTGCATGTGCTAAAATTTGAAATCGTCTAAATAGGAATTTGGCAGCTGATTACAGCTAAATTATCTGAATATTTTCTATACCTATATTTAACATAGATTGGCCATAACTTTAGCATAAATCTTATAAAATAGGAACCACTATGTAAGAAGTCATGTAATGAAAACACAAGTTTATATAATATGATTACCTATGAAGACAATAAAAATGAATCACACATGCTTGGAGGGTGAATTCTTCCTGCTAAGACTTCTATTTCCTGGATACTTTTAAGGAGTTTTGGCACCTTCTGGAAATTGACTGCTTTACTAATTATCAATCAGTTACATAACTTCGGTATTTGATCTAAGTTAACACATCAGTTAAATGCTCAAAGCTGGGTAGGGTGAATATAGGCCATATCATTTCATTCGTAGACTCCAAAGCACGCTGCATTAAAAAAGAAGTATCTTGTTATGAAGAGACTGCTGATTTTCACAGAATCATACAATTAGTTTTGATTGGAAGGGTCCTTTAAAGGTCATCTAATTTAATGCCCCCCTGCAATAAGCAGAGACATCTTCAACTAAATCAGGTTGCTCAGAGCCCTATCCAACCTGACCTTGAATGTTTCTAGAGGTGGGACTTCTACCACCTCTCTGGGCAACCTGTGTCAGTACCTTACCACCCACATTGTAAAAAATTTCTTCCTCATATGTCAACTAAATCTCCCCTCTTTTAGTTTAAAGCTAATGCCCCTTGTCCTATTGCAACAGGCTCTGCTAAAAAGACTGTCCCCATCTTTCTTAGAGGCACTCTTTAAGTATTGAAAGGTTGCAATAAGGTCTCCTCAGGGCCTTCTTCAGGCTGAACAACCCTAGCTCTCTCAATCTATCTTCGATGGAGAATTTGTGGCCCTCCTGTGGACCCACTCCAACAGGTTTATGTCCTTGTGCTGAAGACTCCAGAACTAGATGCAGTACTCCAGATGGGGTCTCACCAGAGATGAATGGAGGTGCAGAACCATCTCCTTTAAACTGCTGGCCACACTTCTTTTGATGCATCCCAGGATACAATTGGCCTTCTGGGCTGTGAGAGCACATTCCTGGCTCATGTTGATCCTTTCCTCTATCAGTACACCCAAGTCCTTCTCCTCAGCGCTGCTCTCAAATCTGCTCATCCCCCATCTGGTATAAACTGGGGATTGCCCCAGTCGAGGTGCCAAACTTTGCATTTTAATTGTTGAACCTCATGAGGTTCACATGGACCCACTTCTCAACCTTGTCCAGGTTGCTCTGCATGGAATCCCATTCCTGAGGCATGTCAACCACTCAACTCAACTTGGTGTCATCTGCAAACTTACTGAGGATGCACTTGATCTCACTGTCTACATAACTGATTGATGAAGATAATAAACATCACTGGTTCCCATATGGACCCCTGAGGGATACCACTTGTCACTGATCTCCATCTGGGCATTAAGCTCTTGACCACTATCCTCTGGATGTGACCATCCAACTAATTCCTCATCCACTGAACAGTTCATCCATCAAATCCATCTCTCTCCAATTTAGAGAGCAGGATGCTGTGGGGGACAGTGTCAAAGGCCTTACAGAAGTCCAGATAGATGACATCCATAGCTCTTTCCTTGTCCACTGTTTATTTTAAGGTATTCTTTGTTAACTCTGCCATCCAAACTGTTTATTTTATAAAGTAAGTTCAGTTTTATACAGCTATTTTCACTGACTGGTATTCTGACAAAGCATTTATACCCTGCTCTTAAGTTGTTACTGCTACATCCCCTTCTTTAACTGACTTTGACCATAATAACTTCTTCCCCACCTATGGCTTCTTACAAATTCCTGATGTTCACTTCAGAAGACCAATGTCATTATTGCCTCCACTCAGGGAAATTATCCATCCATTTCTGTCTTAATTTCTCCCACTTTATCTTCTGTTTGCTTTTTTTCCAACTATTATGTGCTGAACGCACTTCCTGCCCTTCCTCACTGCTGGCCCCTCGCCTCACAAAGTCAGACAAATTACTCTTTCCTAATTCTCAGTGCAAATCTTTCATACCTATTTCATTGACTTCATGAGGTGAGGAACAGAATTAAAACCCAGCAGCTACACAGGTTAAGATGTCTGCCAACCATTATGCTACTCTCCAGCTCAGAGCTGCCCTGTGTTTGAACAGTGGTTTCCGTAAGTGACACCACCCTGAAGGGGCAACTCAATCTAATACATCCCATCCAAGGGCATGCAATGCTGGCCACATGCTCTGCAGTGCTGCCCCACCTCACTCCATGTCATGGAGAGTCAGTTAAGTTGAGGACCACCAAGGCTTCTTTCTGCAATCCTAAATCTTTCACATAGAGTAAAACACTATAAAAAATTTCCTCTGTATGCTGCATACACTTGCTGTAAAGCAAATTATTCAAAAAGAGTATAGAAAAGTTATCTATATTTTGCATTTTAGTAGAGTACAAATACCCCATGCAATTTATAATTAATATATCAAATATGAATTATATACTGTACGTCATTCCAGTTAACAAAGAAGATTTTAAATAATTTAAGACAACAAATCTATGCATAGCCATTAGAACACACAAATTAGTCATTCATTTGAATGTATTGCTCAGTCTTATAAAGCTGTACAAAACATTTGTAAAGAAATGGAAATATAAAACCTTGCAGATTTTCCCTTGCAATGAGCACCAAACAAGCAGAGACTGGAATTATAAGTGAGAGCGGTGACATATGCTAATGGATTTGTCATCAGGAGATAATGCAATGCCATTAACTCATTTCAGATTCTAGCAACTGCATGTCATGGTAGGTAACATAGGCTGCCTCAGAATCCCAGAAAAGGAATCTGGAAGGGGAACAAGAATTTGCAAGACTATGGCTCATGGATACAGCTTACCTATGGTCAGTGATATCTATTTTAGCTTTGTTAGATTTCATGTTTAATGAGTATCATATTCAAGAATGAGTAACTTGACTCACTAAGTCCTCCTAACTCTGTTAAGAATGAATACAGTTAGTTGAATACCATTATTTTTGTATAATAAATATGCACTGGTAGGGAAGAAGGCTAATTTCTAAGTGTAGAAACTCAAAATTGACAGAATTACAACAAAATATGGAATTAAAAATTGCTTTTTATACAGCCTACACAAGCTTTCCTTTAGGTTGCATATAAAACCCAGTTCTGACAAAAATTTAAGGGAAAGAATAATTGGATTCATATATGCTCTTACTAAAATCAATAGTATTATGCACAGGTAAAGAGCTGATCTTCACACAATAAAAGTAAAGACAATTTCCTCTTTAGTATTTGCCTTAATAGCATTATTGTTCATTTAATGTAAATACTGTAACAGTCTAGACCATAAATACATGCATAATATTGATTAAAACTTAATCTACTATAAAAGTACTCCAAAGGAATCTGTAACAATTTGCAGCAGCTAAGGATCTTCCTCACTGATACCGCTACTATATGTTTATCTCTCTCTCTTAAAGATGTAATTACGTACTTATCCAATGGACTGGAATGTCTTGCCACAATTCTAGTCTATTGGATAAACAGGAGTTCAGTTTAATATGAGATAAATACAGCTTCTATACATTTCTTTACTTACTGTGTAAATGTGTAAATACTTCAGCTATTAGCAAATAAAAGTTGGTGGCATTATGAGAAGTGAAAAAAAAGCAGCTATCAGTGTCTTTGCCTGAGCTTTCAAATAGAAAACTCCCATATATATGGTTCTGCTGACTCCCAGATGAGGTTCAGTGATAAAGTAAATGCAGCTTTAGTGTTCTTAGTACCAGATCAAAAATGGCATAACCATAACACACAAGTGCTGATCCTGTATTAACAACGCATTGTCATTTCAAATGTGTCACGATGGTTTTGACAGTCTAATGGATAGCTTTTTTTCCCAGATCAGGCACTGGCTGCCCAGGTATTGTTCTGTAAATCTACCCTGTTTTAAAACCAGCATAAATTCAGTAGTATTTGCTCTTGCTACATCATCAGAAATGCAGTTGTGTACTTACTCTGGATCAAACATCAGCTGCTGGATACCTGAGAATGCAGAGATCTGACAGGAGGGAGGAACCAACCCTTCCTTGAAACCCCTCTTGGACAAACTTCAACTGTGCCCTTGACCCACCTCACTCATCTCCACTAAGCTACTGAGTCAACGTACCAGCAGGCTCAGGTATCATTGCGTATACAATGGCCTTAAAGGAATCCAATAAAGAAAAAGTATTGTTCAAGCATTACTTTAATCCAACATTTTCAAAAATTGTTACCAATTCTGCATGATTGGCAAGACATGGAAGTTGCAGCCTTCATCAGTTTTTAACAAATTTGGCTGTATTTAAACATAAACCTCCATTTTCAGACACCTCGGCCTGCATGCATGAGAATTAAATTGGGCCCTGCTTTCAAGTGTGTTTATCACAACTTAAACTCATTTTTTTTCAATGTCGCAAAATTTTGGTACTAGTGGTTTCGAAATCATAAAATGAAATCCATTAGAATAAAGAGTTTCCATTCCCCTTTCAGATTTTACTCATTTGGTACCAAGACATTAAGGAGAATATTGC
>JANHGN010014331.1:106353-136102 GCA_024605025.1 Megaceryle maxima
ACTGTAGCGATACGCTGACTTATCTCTGCAGTACGGATGTATTCTAAATTACTACCTAACTTGAAGCAGCATCCCTAGAAATGTAGGGATGCTCTGGCTCATGAAAAATGCTCTGAGTGATTCCCTGCTTGCTGCAATTTTTAAATGGCTAGTCTTTGAAATGTTGGTTACCACTGTAATATTTTTATACGAGAAAAAAAAAATTGTAGGGTTGGCTTGTTTATTTTTAATAAAGTTCAGGTTTCTGGTCTGTCAGCTTTGCAAGAGTCCCCTTAATAAATTCAAGACATCATTAGCTGCAAAAGATTTTTATACAGGGTGGGTAGAAGACAAACAAAATGTTTCCAGGGTTCCCCCAGAACTGCTGTTTCTATAGTCTGTAATTGTTATTTTAATATGTATCCTACCAAGACATTCTCTTTTAAAACAGACCTTTTCCTTTTCTTAACAAATAGGCTCCTGTCAAAGAGTAATCCAGGCACTTTTGAGAATGGAGATGGTGGCTGGTATTAATCACTAGACACTTCAGACTGCATCCTAGTGCTCTGTTCCTCATAGGATCTTTTCCCAAGCTGTAAAATGCAATGCCAGATTTAGTTTATAAAGCCAGAAGAATAACACTAATAGACAGTAAATGGGTGTGAGTTGTCACATACATCAGCATTACAGAGTAGTGTTATGTCTCAATTAGCAGCGAGCTTGAAAATCGGTGGGAACAGTATTTTTCCTGGTTTCTGTTGCAGTTTTTGAGCTATACAGAAACTAAAAAACCAGTGCAGCTGTGTCCCTGACCTGCCTGATCAGCATTTCTGGATACGTCTACGCCTTAGTTTATCCCCATGCACATAGCTTAACACTAACACTTAAGAACCTCACAGAGGCTAAGCCTTGCCTGGTTCCCGATAGGAAAAGCCAAGGCGATTCTCTGGACAACACATGTTAGGTATGTGCAAAGCATGACTTCTTCTGGGTATTGTAAAAATTAACTGATAGTCCAGCTTCTGCTCATCTTGTTTTGCACATATAGAAATATGCAAGCTCCGACACTGGAGAAATCAGCTGGAGCTTTACCACCAATTTCCAAGGGGACAGAATTATATTTTCTCAGTTGTGATCCATTTCTCCAAAGTACACAACAATCTCATTTGCCTACTATGATGATGCAATGGCTATCAGAGGTTACAGAAAAAGTGAAATTAAGTCTAATAAATTAATCAGTTCACCCTCATTCAGCACACTGGCAAAGACCTCCAGAAAGGGGGGAATTCTCTAATTCATGGGGTGCTGTTCCTTTAAACTACCTGAAACAAATTTTCGTACAGTCTACACAGGCAAACTGCTACACGTAAGGCTGACATAATATAACTGAATTGGGTGATATCATTTTAATACTGGTACAAGACTTAATAAAATCATCAGGTACTACGAAAATATGTACCTCATCTGACAACAACAATTAAATATACTTCTATTGAATCAAGGTTCATAAATATTTTTTAAACATTTCAATATTTAGTTACTTTCAATCACAGCTGCCATACTTCAAAAACTTTTCTGAGCCATGCAGCATTTCCATTGACTAAATTCCAATTATATCAGATAGGGAATTAACAGTCACTCTGTATAATATATTTCACAATTTATATGCTTCCCTTTTATTCTCTGAAGTGTTGAGTAAACCACAGACTAAAATGCATTTCCTTTGAGAAGCACATTCATGTCAGTGGCAAAGCTGATAAAAGGGCCTCTAACAGCAGAAAAGTTGACTTACATCATTCAAGAACAAAAGCTGAATGGATGAAGCTAATAGTGGTGCAAATAAAGCTAATCCACCAAATATATTTAATTATGTCATGTTTAAGTCTGCTTATGGTTTGTTTATTTGACCATTATCAGAGATAGCTGAAGATATATTTGTCAGAATGTAAAGCAAGCAATGAGCTGAACAGGAAGGTGCTATACATTGTCTATACATGTGTATCCTCTTTTAAGCACTTTCAAATGCATTTGTAAACACAAAGGCAAGCAGAGTAAGCACTAGTGTACATCTTTCATATCTGACATCCCAGCAATATGACCCCAAAATCAACAGAAGTAGTTATATTAATTGAAATAAGGTTCATGGAATCATCTGCGGTTAAGGAGAATGTCACTCCAAAGTCTAAAGACTCTCAGTTTGTCCTCATTTATCTCAGTTCTAATTAAGCACCTTAGAAATAACTGCTCAAATTATTCTTATGCTTAACCACTTTACAGCTTTGTGTAAACCTGATACAAATAAAAAAGTAGCATATATTCATTTTTTCAGTGCTAAACTGAGTGCTGAACAGACCTCACATAAATTCTTTGAGCAGAGAAGGTTTTACCCACAGCTCAAAATGTCAAAGGAAAGGTACTCAGAGCCTTTGCTATACCCTTTGTACACTGCCTCTGAACTACCTATATTTACAAGATCACTGTAATTGTATAGTGTACTGGTAGCATCAGCTGAGACTGTCGAGTAACATTACGTTTGTGTCTGGTGGATATAGATGTTGTATCTGAGGCTGGGAGGGACGTGAAAAACCACCCACAGTGGCTTTTCACAACTGCTTTCATTTATCACCTCAGGGACATAAATGCACCAGTCTGCTCCTGGTGCAGCACTAAGTCTGACCTAGCTGGGAACCAAGCATCACCATATGTCCTTTTGGGTGCGTAGCCATAATAATCCCTGCAGGATCCTGCTCTGAGCCTGCACCCAGTCACAGAAATCACCACACTTCTGGTCATGCCGAGGTGGTGCAGAGGCACTGCACTGGGCCAGGTGGGGACCTCCATAGTGATTGGCCACTGCTGTTCCAGAAGTATTCCAGTTTTGGACTAGCTCTGCAAAGAGGTTCGCTGGATTCATGTCACACTGCAGTTAAGTCTACCTTAGGCTTACCAAATCTTGCGAGGCATGATTTGGCTCTATGAAGACCTACTTCAGTGTTTCTTTTGCTGTTGCAGTTAATCCACAGGGCAGAAAAGTCAGCCCTGCCTGAAGTTTAACTACACATACAAATGAAAAAACTGTGAGGAAATACCATTTTCAACTATTTTAGCACACAACATATAATTGTTCTTTGCTGAACTTTTTCAAGAGATATCAATATCATTCTAACATCACTCCAGCTGGTAAATGTACAGTCCAGTTAAATGTGAGGTTGGGACATACACATACCTCCACTTACCACCCTAAAGACCTATGATTTACTGCTTTTTGGAAAAACTAAATTAGATTTTAGAAGAAAATAAAATGGTTACATTTCCCCCAATTTTTTTTTTGTAACTACCTCTCATCGTATTATCGCCTCTTTTTGCAACCTATTCATGCCAGCTCTCACAGCATGAAGAAAGCAAATGAGTACTGCCAATAAAATACATGAGCTTATCTGGTGTAGTTCTAAATCTTCCTCAGCCTTGAGAGTAGTTCACCTTCCAGCTTATAAGGAAAAGGGAAAATAAGTCCTTTCTCAAATGAGAGGGCCAAAGTATGTTCTTTCCTTAAGAGTGAGAAATGGCAAACTCACTACCATCTCATTGGTTTCTTACTGTTGTTGCCTGTATTAATATGCAACATAAAAAGTAATATTAAGTTAGTGATTTGGGGTTTAAAAAGATTAGCAAGCTAATAACAGTAGTACTTCACTTTTTTATCTATAAACGTAAATGCATTTTAGAAGAGTAGCCCAACATGATCATCATTATCCACAGTATTACTGATACGAAGACAAAAATTCCAAACGACTTTCCCCAATGTCACAAAACAAGTTAATTGGAGTCAAGGAAAGAGTGCTAGAGAATTCTGATCCACTAATCCAGCACACAGTTTGAACTCTTTAGACAGTCTGAAAAGCAATCAGTACATCTGTGATACCAGATTTGGTTAAGTTTTTGAGGGCAATATCATGAAAGAAGAAAGATGCTGCAAGGAAATGAATACCTTGGTACAATGCTTTACAGACATATGTTAGGTAATTCCTTGCTTTGAATATGAATTCAGATACATCAATTAGATTTAAGTTCTCTTCTGAGTTTAGACATAATTGGATTTTTTACCCCTGAAACATTCAATCAAGGCTAAATCAAAGAAAAAATTCCCTTTCAGAAAAAATCTGTAAAATACAAAGAGAATACTTCTCTATTTGCAAAAGATCTGCCAGCTTTATTAAGTCTCCTTCATTTAGAGACTTGCTTGTTTTTTCTTTTATCCAATTAATGCATTAAATCACTTTGATGTGTTGCTTTTTAAATACATGGTATCTGCAGTTATATAAAGTACTAGACACATCAGCACCATTCATTCTCCCAAATTGAGATAACACTGTGCTCATCTCAACAAGAGAGATGATTCTAAGGTGAGCTGATTATTCTCCCAGTGTTTAAACAAACCTTTCATCAGTTTTAGAGTAATATTGCTGAAGTTTTTTCTTCCCTATGAAGCGATGATTTCTGTCAAGTTAGCATGAGTCAAAGAGACTCTGAATCAAAAATGGAGAGCAAGTGTTGTTAGATGAGCATATTTGAGAAGTGTAATCTTTTTCTTCCACCTTACACATCTTTTCCAATAATTTCCGATGCAAAAAAGCTAAGACATGTGAAATCTGAGTGCAATCTTGTTGTAAGCAAGCTCTCTTCTCCCTACCATTGCACACCCAAATGTGGATATTTACAGGAACTTGCTATGCACCTGACAGAAGTGGCAGCATTCTCATGAAAACTGTAGACAAAAATAAGATGTGACTAGAATATTCACCAACAAGCCCTTAAAAATGTGCTTATCAGTTTATATGTAAAAGATAAGATTTGTTGTCTGTCTAAGAAGCTATAATCCTTATTATTGCCAATACAAATCTGATCACTTTGTAAAAATGCATATTCACATATTTAATTTTTAATCATGTTGCATAGAAGAACTGGCATCATTATCAATGTCTGTATTTCATGGGCAAAAGATCAAAGGCATTAGAGACTTAGGTATGATTATAGACTAGACCACTATCAAAAAAAACCCCAAACAAACCCAGAATTTGTCTTCATCCCAGTCCAATCTGCAGTGCTGTTTTTGCCTCCAAAAAGCCACGCCACAGCTTGCTCAGCACAACAGAGCACAGCCCAGTCACCTCTCTGAGGGAAAAAATGCAAAAGACTCCTCTCAAAATACTACATTTGCCACAAATATGAATCTCTGTGTCTGTATTGGTATATCTGAGATCAGTGTAATTCCCAGATTTAGGTGGCTGCACTAAGGAAAGCATAACCTATTCTTATGGAAAGCTGGTGAGATTTATTACTAAACAGAGCTTATGTGAATACATGCTAACTTAGATTTTTACTGATATAACTACACAGGACACACACACACACTGACTCTCACAACCCGTCTCTATCAAAAATGGCTATAAAACCTCAAAAATCTGATGTTCTGCTCAACCTGTGTGTATCACCTATTGGGAGCTGCTATTCAGTCCAGGTGGTACAGCTCGGAGAAACTGTTGTATGGCATCGCCATGGCAACACACGATGCGGCTTCCAGGCATGATGCAATCTGAGAGCCCAACTGCTCCAGGATCTCCTGTTCTGCCTGGAACTAAAAGCCATGCTGAGAAGGATTAGTACTTTCATTTCTTCAACTGCATGGTTGAAGAAATGAAATGGGAAAAGCTGGGACAGCCTTAATACTTCATGAGAGGCTTTAGCCTTAAGTAAAACCTCTAGCCAAGGTTATATGAAAGGTTCGAGCAGGAATATCGGACATTTCCCAATGAATCTAAAAAAATGTACCTCTAGAGTTATATAATTTCAGTCACAGGCTACAGGTAAGTGTTAAAAAAAAAAAAAGAAAGAAAACTAGCATCTTTTTTAGGCTAAGAAAATGTATTTTTAAATCTTTTTCTAAGTTTCACTCTTTTGTAAGCTCTTTTGTGCGTTCTGCACTTATGTATATGAAAAATAAACTTGCTTTATGAATGACTCTTGGCTTGTGTCAGCAGTTTCACAGTGTAAACACAGAAAGCTTTATGTTAATGTAGATTACAGTTAAAATAAGAGTATCCTAAACTCCAAGTATGCTTTTTTTCATTAACTCTATGAAACTTAATGAGAGCAGACTCACTATGTAAAACAACAATAAGAATGAGCTGAGCCATCTCAGTGACTGCCACCTTCTTTTTTGGATTGAGCCTTTTTTCACCTGACACTGTTTATAGCTGAGCAAGCTGATGGATTTTTGTGATTTCAGCTTGTTTAGAAATGCCTGTCAACAGCAGGAGCAGTTTCTACTCGTTCCTCCAGTTGCTTATTGACCTTTACAGATTTTGGTTTTCTCTTTTCATACTTGGTTACTGTACTAACACCATCAAGAGGTTAATGGGAAAAAATAATAACATCCTTCCTTTAGCAATTCCACAGCTACCTACTAAGTCAATCCCTTTGTTATTTACTAAACAAATGCACAACATTTTTCTTCATGATTTCTCCATTTACCACAAGCTCTGTCACAGGTCATAACACTTCAAGGGAAGTGATTTTCCACCTCTTTCATCTCCGTTAATTTTGAATCAGTATCCATGAATTTAGGTGTACAATCCTTGGATGCTTATCTTTTGTTTTCTTCTCATTTTTACTGTGGCTTGTTCTGAAACAAAACTAGTAACTAAAGCATTCCCAGGACGTCAGTGTGAACTTAACACACAGAGACCCCCTTAACATCCACCTTTGCCAATAGTTCATCTGAATCCAGAGGATGCAACGTGTTATTGGGAGAAAACAGTGCAGGGCTGGGCATGACCTGTTTTAAATGATGGGGGCAGAGGCCTAAGTCTCTTTGAGATGTCAAGATCCTGGTCTATTGGACAGTAAGCTATAGGGCATGAAAAGCATTGTACACACTCCTACATCATGTTACCTGTGTGAAGAGTAAACTACTTTTTTAGGTTACATCTCTAATGGCAGATATAGAAATCTCCCAGAAATTTCTTGCGGGTGTTTACCAAAATGGCAGCTTTTACAGAGCATACCAAGATAGGCTGTTTGAAATTCTTAGGTGAAAATGTATTTCTCATTATGAATTTACTGGTCACTGTAGTACTACTTATATCCCTCAGTCATCTCTTCATACAATATGTCTTGCAGGTAAAATAAATAAATAAAATTTTCAGGAAGCTACGCAACTTCTCTGACTAAATGTGAAATAAATGGATTTTCACTTTGATTGTCTTTAGTACTGTCACCATAAAAACTCAGCAGCAGCTTTTATATATAAATTCTAAATCACTCACCTCTTTCATCAAAGGCTAGAGCACCCAGTTGTCCATATGTGGATATTTCTTGCTTCTCTTGTACTTTACTTTAGCCCACTCTCCCTTCTGTCACTCTCCCCTTGTCACTTCAAAAACAGAATCTCAAAGCATTTGGGAACGTGGCATTTTCTCAAGTGACATCTCAAGAGTTGAGAGACTCTTGTGAATATAGCTAAAAGTTACCACTTCACTACTGAGTTCAGTCTCTAATTTCTCTGCAGGCAATGCTGTCTGTAAACCGACAAGTGGTTTGAATTCTCCTTGACAGAAAGGTCTAGAGATGTAACAGCCCAGAGTCACAGCAGCTATTAATGGCTAAAGGAACACTATTTTAAAGAACCAAATAAAATAAAATAATCCATAAAAAAAAGCTACCTCACCTACATGTCATGGTTTGTTTATGCTATACAATTCATGACACAAACTGCAATTTTAAGAACAGGAAGTTGTTTTGGTTGGTTGGTTTTTCCCATAGGATTGTGTTAGCACAGTACCTAAACTGCTGTTAGAAATCCAGCGTTTGTTTTCTGCCTGTCTGGATCTTTAACTGGGCACATCCCACATGGATGTAAAACATGCTTTTGCAATCATCTCTCTCCTCTTTTTTTTTTTTTTTTTTTTTTAATTTTAAGGGAAAAACAAACAAACAAACAAACCAAAACAACAAAATTACCAATTTGCTTCCTACCTTGTCAGCTGTAGAAGGAGATCAAAGGATCATTGTTAATATGAAGAGTTGGGTGCTCTATAAAAAAATGTCTTTCTTCATTGCTGTTTTCCAATACTCAAGAGACTAATCTAATAGTCTCATGAAACATTCATTTTAGTTGTCGACTATGGGCTTTTCGAGATCCCTACAACAGAACAGTGTAGAAGAAATGGCCTGTATTAATTTATATGAAAATCCTTCAGTGAAAGTCTGGTCACAATCAAGGTCACAGGAAGATTAATTTAAGATAATGTTGAAAAGGGGAAGCACAAAAATAAATTAAAAAAAACTTAATGTGATCAAAGGGTTGGGACATAACCCCTTTTAAGTTAAAATCATCTGAGACTTGAAGAACACGGCAAACATCACAGTTAAAGGGGCTACACCTAACGAAATGTCATACATGCAGAATGGAGAGTGCTGTAAATGCAGCAATCATTTATACATGAGGGTTGTTTTACCGATCCATCAGCACCACAGATACAACCAAGAGTTCAGAAGAGTACTTGGCATAATGGCAGTCTCACCGTCAAGCATTTTTAACTGCTTAATAATCTACTCTTCTCTGTGGTACACGCCTTGATTCAAGCACCGAGAGCGATGCTTGTTTGTATTACCAAATTAGATTTGTTTGATGCAAACTGGGTGTGTACTTGGGCAATCAAAGTTAAACCAACCTCTATTGTGAAACACTTGCTAAATTAAATTTACTTTTTAAACATAAATCAGAAATGATACACCTATATATTGACTGATCCATCTAAAAATTGCCCATTACTTGATATATAATGGCTATGACTTTAAAACAACAAATGAAAAGAATTCAGTAGAGAGAAAATATGATTACAATGCAGCTAGACAGGTGGAAGAGTATAAAGCAGCAAATCTGGCTCCTGGATGAGAGATTATTCTGCAAAGTGTCTGTATTCAGGTCAGTGGAGGTGATATGCCTAGTTAATTGGTGAACAGAGCACAGCGTGGAAATCAATGAAAAGCATTGATAACAGATGAGAACATAGCTGGTGCTCCATGCATTTAGTGTAGCAGAACTGGTATGTTTATGCAAGACATATGATACAGTTGCCCATGATTGCAGGGGGACTGAATTAAATGGCCCAGACCTCTCTACCAGTTCTACACTTCTGAAAAAAATAGTACAGGTATTTTAAAAAGAAGAGATGTCACATGATGAAGTTCAAAGTGAAAATGAAGTTCATAACATGGAAAAAGGGACTGGTCTCTGGGAAGAATTATAGGAATGCTGTCAAGGTTTGTAGGGATGCAACAAGGAAGGCCAAGGCCATCTTGGAATTAACTCTGGCCAAGGAACTAAAGGAGAACAAGATGGGCATCTTCAAGTACATCAATGGTAAAAGGAAGAAAAGGGAAAATGCGGGCCCGCTGCTGAATGATGCTGGAGACCTGGTGACAGCAAATGCTGAGAAGGTGGAGTTACTGAAGGCTGCCTTTGCTTCAGTCTTCACTGCTAAGACCAGACCTCAGGAATCCCTGACCCGGGAAGTAAGAGTGAAAGCCTGGAAGGAGGAATTCTCTCCACTGGTCGATGAGGATTGGGTTAGAAATCATCTGGTTAAACTGAACACACATAAATCCATGGGCCATGATGGGCTGCACCCACGAGTGCTGAGGGAGCTAGCTGATGTTGCTCTACCAGTCTCCATCATTTTTGAAAGATCATGGAGAACAGGAGAGGTGCCTGAGGACTGGAAGAAAGCCAATGTCACTCCAGTCTTCAAAAAGGGCAAGAAAGAAGACCCTGGTAATTACAGACCAGTCAGCTTCACCTCCATCCCTGGAAAGGTGATGGAGAATCTCATTCTGGAGATCGTATCTCAGCACATGGAAGAAAAGAACAGTAGCCAACATGGATTCACTATAGGTAAGTCATGTCTGACTAATCTGATAGCCTTCTATGTGTGACCTGATGGAAAGCAGCTCCATGGAGAGGGACCATGGCATCCTGGTGGACAGTAAGTCATCCATGGGACACCAATGTGCCCTTGTGGCCAAGAAGGCCAATGGTATCCTGGGGTGCATAAAGATGTGTGGCCAGAAGGTCAAGGGAGGTTCTCCTCCCCCTCTACTCTGCACTAGTGAGACCACATCTGGAATACTGTGTTCAGTTTTGGTCTTCTCAGTTCAAGAAGGACAGGGAAATACTAGAGTCCAACAGAGAGCTACAGAGATGATGAAAGGACTGGAACATCTCTCTCACGAGGAAAGGCTGAGAGCCCTGGGGCTGTTCAGCCTGGAAAAGAGAAGACTGAGAGGGGATCTTATTAATGTTTACATATATCTGCAGGGTAGGTGTCAAGTAGAAGGAGCCAGTCTCTTTTCAGTGGTGCCCTGATATAGGACAAGAGGTAATGGTTGCAAGGTGAAACACAGGAAGTTCCACCTCAACATGAGGAAAAACTTCTTCACTGCGAGAGTGACAGAGCCTGGAACAGGCTGCCCTGAGAGGTTGTGGAGTCTCCTTCTCTAGAAGCTTTGAAGACCCACATGGATCTGTTCCTGTGTGGCCTGCCCTGGGTGTTCCTGTGCTGGCAGGGGGGTTGGACTCTATGATCTCCAGAGGTCCCTTCCAACCCCTACCATTCTGTAATTCTATGATTCTATGACACAGTGTTAGGACTTCGGTCATTTTGATGGGTGGTCACTATTTCCCTTCTTCTTAACAGGAAACTGTCAAATAATTTATTTCTTTTTGTCTCTAACACGCAGGAAGTTTTTGTCTTTAGTCCTTACTATACAAGAAATGAACTGAAAACTATAATCGAAAATGAACCTCTTAGTGTTTCGGTTTCCATTATACATGGATGTGTACTTTTTTATGCTTCTAAAAAATAACCCTTGAATAACCTGCTTTTATGCAGAGAATCCTGAACAGTAGAAACCATTTGTACAGCTACAGAACACATCAAATGTAGAACTGCATGTTCACAACCCCTTCAAGACAGACACTGAATTTATCTTTAAAAATGTGCACAAAGGATATTGATTAAGACCTGTAGAACCTGTTGCATTATAGATAATAAATAATAGGTTAATAGTGGAAGCATCTACAAGGACTAGTAAAGGGAGCAACTTTCATTATAAATAGCATATGATATTACTGTAAAAGAATAAGGATGATGAGAGTATTAGGACTAATGGTACAAGAAATGGACTCTTGCAATTATTTCCTGGAATATCCTCTCAGTTTGACACCACCACCTGGGATGCAAAAGGATAGTGTTCAAACAAATAAAATTATTCAACTCTCTTGTGCATATTCATTCTTTGCCTTTTGCAAGGCCACCTGTATCTGTGAGATGTGATAAGGTCAGCACCTTTACAACCTACTGACTGAAACAGTTTCTGAGAGCTGCACTATCAGCTTCCTGATACATGGGCTTCTTCTCACTCTTCTTGCCCTACAGTCCCACCTGTTACTTGCTATCCTAAACATTCCCTTTAATATAAACCATTAACCACCATCTACACCTTTCCTCTGATAAAACCAGCAATTTAATCATTAATCCAAACTGATAAAACACTTCACACCATCCCAAAAGTTACTGCATCTCTAACTGTGCAAACTGAAAAAAACTGGTAGCACCATTACAGAGGCAACTAGCTCTGCATGTTTTTAATATGCTTTTCCATGTTCTGGGAGGCACTCCTGAGCACAGAATTTTAAAGTAGAATAAAAGGGTGAGTTTTATCTAAAGTAAATTTTCCACTGTGTAACAGAAGGTTGAAAACATAATGATTTAACTTAATTTAGTATAATTGCAAAAAGAAGGCGATGCTTAATTCTAATCATCTGGATGAAAGTAAGTGCCAGCACTATGTCAGGAGAAGTTTACAGTGACAACAACACAGAACAAATTCATCCCTCTGCTCGGGAGGAAGGGGTGAACCTGCTGCCTTCTACCACTAGGATAATGCCACTGATTTTGAGTGAGAAATAGCAGATTTATACTGCTGTGCCTGAGATCAGAATATGACTTGTAATAAAGATTCATCATGTTTCAGGAGTGAAGATGCTTCTTCTTCAGGGACCTGAAGATAAAGCACATGTTTTAGAGCTTTATTCAGGCAGGTTTTGTTCAGGCTGAGTTTCAAAGAACCTGAATGACAAAGTGCTAGAAGGTGACTTTCTATCAAAAAGCACACTGATACCTCTTACTCTCACATAATAACACACTATGAAGCAGCAGGGATATGGACCATTCCTCTAGCACTGTTTACTCTCTGCCTTTTCTCACAAGGACGGATGCTGGGTAGAGGCAACAATGACTGGGCCCCTCCATCTTCAGCCTCCCATACTCTCCCCCCCAACAGCTGGTGGTTCACCAGCATGCAGAAGACCCTTTGCCACAGCAAGCACCCTTGGAAGGAAGGAAACTTTAACACTGTTTTCACCCTCCTCCTGAAGACCAAAGGACAGAATACAGCTTACAATTATTTTTCCTTTCCTTTTAAAGACATTTTTCTTGCTAACCTTCAACTCATATAAAGCAAAACTATCCATTTCTGTTAGGGTAGCATGGTGGCATCTGGGTGTCAGCTTTTGCACCATTTGAGTTAAACAGTAGCCATGAAGAAGGGCTTGTGTGAGACACTAACTGTTTCTGATGTCAAGTCTTCCCAGAACTGGTTTAAAATAGTCTCTCTGAAGAATAAAATGGAATAGTTTCATGATAATTGTTTTATTTCCATGGAGAAGTGAAGGAAAAGCTGTAAGGTTTATATTCTAAAAAGAGAAACATAACCCCCATTTTAAAAAGGGAAAAAAAGGAAAACCCAGGGAACTACAGGCCAGTCAGTCTCACCTCTGTGCCTGGCAAGACCATGGAACAGATCCTCCTGGACAGTATGCTAGGGCACATGGAAAAGAAGGTGGTTGGCAACAGTCAACATGACTTCACCAAGGGCAAATTGTGCCTGGAAAATTTGGTGACCTTCCACAATGGCATTGCATTGTTGGTGGATAAGGAAAGAGCAACTGACATCATGTACCTGGACATGTGCAAAGCACTTGACACTGTCCCACACAACATACTCATCTCTAAACTGGAGAGACATGGGTTTAATGGATGGACCACTTGGTGGATAAGGAATTGGCTGGATGGTCACGCTCAAAGAGTTGTGGTCAATGGCTTGATGTCCAAGTGGAGACCAGCGACAAGTGCTGTTTCTTGGGGGTCAGTATTGAGACCAATGTTGTTTAATATCTTTGCTGGTGACACGAAAAGTGGGATCAAGTACACCCTCAGCAAGTTTGTTGCTGACACCAAGCTGTGTGGTACAGTCAACACACTGAAGGGAAGCGATGCCATGCAGAGAGCCCATGAAAGGCTTGAGAGGTGGGTCTGAGTGAACATTATGAAGTTCAGCATAACCAAGTGCAAAGTCCTGCACCTGGGTTGGGGCAATCCCAAGCACAAATACAGGCTGGCTGATGAGTAGAACGAGAGTGGCCCTGTGGAGAAGGACTTTTTGAGTTGTTAGTTGATATGAAGCTCACCATTACCAAGCAATGTGAACACAATGAAGTGTGGCCAGAAGGCTGAGGGAGGTGATTCTCCCCCTCTATTCTGGTGAGACTCCCACCTGGAGTACTTTATTCAGCACTGGAGTCCTCAGAACAGGAAAAACAGGTCCAGAGGAGGCCACAAAAATTATCAGAGGGATGAAACACCTCTGCTATGAGGACAGGCTGAGAGAGTTGATGGAGTTCAGACTGAAGAAGAGACTAACTTTGTAGTCTTGCAGTTGTAACTCAATGAATTTCTATGTGCCTTAATCTTCCTGCCTGTTATTCGGGAAGTAACAAGATTTTTTTTCCCATCTCAAGTATATCCAGGAGCATCATGGAAGTGATAATTAATGTGTTACAGGGCTAGAAAAGGCAACAAGAAATTTTAAATGACTTGGAGCATGGGAAAGACACCAGGCAGTGCAGATAACATTCTATTAGTGGCCTTTCAGTAACTAAAGGGGGCCTACAAGAAAGCTGGGGCTTTTTATAAGGGCATGTAGTGATAAGAGAAGGAATAATGGCTTTAACTGAAAGGGTAGATTTTGATGACATGTAAGGAAGAAACTCTTCCCTATGAGGTTGGCGAGACACTGGAACATGTGCCCAGATTGTGAATGCCTTCTCCCTGGAAGTGTTCAAGGCTAGATGGGATGGGACTTTGAGAAACCTGGTCTAGTGGAAAGTGCCCCTGCCCATGGCAGTGTGGTTGGGATTAAATGATCTCTAAGGTCCCTTCCAACCCAAACCATTATATGATTCTATGATTCCATTCTTTACCATGACAGCTTGAGTATGCACACAAGGATTCCTGAGCTTTCACACATTTTATTTTTTCCTTTTCAGTTCTCTTAATTTTGTTTTTTGTTGCTCTCCTCATTCCTCTATAAATTCTTGGATTTCTTTTCCTTCTAAGAGCATTATCCAAGCTCTCTGCTCTCAGCTCCTCTCTGTGCTCCATCTTCCTCTGTGCCCCTCACTCACAGCTTGTTAAATATGCTCTCTCCCATTGACCTCTCTGATGCAGTGACATTCAGTCACCATCCTTTGTAGACACTGGCCAATTCTCTCTTTTGGTGTGCAGGGTTCAAGCCATGACTCAAGAATGGCCATTTTCAGAGAGGGTCAGTAATTCTAAAGAAAAACAGAAGCTGCCTCTTAGAGACAACTGTACTACACTCAATGACAAGAAAGCATTTGTTCAATAGCATCTATCTATTTCAATACAATTCCCCTTCACACCTTTGGGTAAGGGTGGGAGAACCCTAGCAAGGATGAGAAATAGGCAAACCAAAATCATTTGCACACTAATAAGATGAACTGACATGTCAAAAGTGTGACTGCAGAAATGAGGGATAAATATTCCTGTGATAGAGAAAAGGTGATTTGCAGGAGTACTACTATGATCCAAGCAGAGAAGGTACATTCTATGTGAAACACTCTAATAGATTTTTTTTATAATAACTTCCCAGATCAAAAATTTTCTTCTGATTTTTTTTTTTTCTTTTTTTTTTCTTTTTCTTCCGGATTACAGCACTTTGCCTTTTCCAGGCATGACTCATGTGCATAAAAATGTGTTTATCACAAATGAAATATATTGTCAGATTTATATGCTGTGGTAGTCAAACCTCAAAGCTTTTGACTTTTAAAGTTTTAAAGTATTTCTAAAAATGACAGGAATATCTGATGTGCTCGAAGATATGAGGCCCACCACAAAGGAAGGAGCAAGCTCAGGTGAAGGCATAACAAACCAATTTTTCTCCACGACTAGGTCATCCTGTACTAAGGTGCAAAGGTCTGGTTACATACACACCAGTGAGCATGTATTCATAGGACCAATGCCAGAAATGACATTTCTTCTGCTTTGTGTGGCCACATGAACATCAACTCATGCTTTAAAAGAAGAATGTCACATCACTTGGAAAACATGATAGTACCTTGGCAACTTATATTGGAAACCGGAAGGTATAAAGGAAAGCAACACCTTATACTGCCTTGATTTTTCTACTTTTCCCAGAGTGCTCACTACTGACCAGTATGAAAATCAGGATGCTGGGCCAAATACACTGCTGTTACTCCCCAGATGGGGAAGCAAATTTCATATTAAACACTTATTTTTGGCAATAATTCTTATATTTGTTGTTCAGGTGTCTGACCACATATTCCTATCATAGTGGATAATTCAAATATACTAAAATTTATACACAGGAGTGATTATCAAACACACAGAGTACAATGAAAAGTAATGTGTTGTAGGAGGGTAAGAATGTGTCCTCCACCTTCAAAAGCTACCACACCTGAGCTGGTCGGTCTGGTGCACCAATGTTTCCGGCAATAATCATTCACAGTCTCATTCACTTGATACGAACAGAGACAAACTAAGAGCCTCAGTACCTCTTGAAAGCCACAGTCAGTCCTGTGAGAGAGCATGGGGGCACATGGGACTTCCCTATTTAAATGAAAGTGGGAATAAGAAATGAGCAGGACAAGAAAATGTTAAAAAGGCTGGTTACTGTTCACTGTGTCCCTGCCAAGGATGATCTGCACACTTTCTCCTGGAGGTATATAACAACAACAACAAAAAAATCTCGTTGTTTTAGGGCAGATACAGGCACCACAGAATCTTATGCTGCGGACTGCTGCGTCCGTCACCAAGAGTCTTGGCAAAGGAAGCACGCTAGTATCGAGTATTGTAATGCTGAACTAACATTATACCAAAGCAGCTACATTTTTTGTGTGTGTGTGCTGTCTCTCCTTTTCTTTATTTCTTTCCTGCTTGTTACCATAACTATGCCATAGAGAGTTTTCTTTGGAACATTCTTCTGAACACAATAGACAGCATACGTCCTTTATCCTAATGGAATAGTACCCACCATATCTCACTTCCTCTGAACTTGAGAAGAAAACAGAACAAGATAAAACTAGGCTACATTTTTTTTAGTCAGAAAGTGGTGAAACCTCACAGAAGACAATGCTCCTGTAGATGAGACCATAAAAGTAGGAGCTACAGGAGGTAGAAAACCCAACTTTTGTTTTCTCCTGTGCTACTGAATCATTTTGAGAACTGGATCTAGGTACTTAAAAGACCAGTCCACATACAAACTCAAGAGCAATGAGCAATTAAGGCAACTTCTTAGGGAGGGCTGTGAAATCTTGACTCTCTCTACAGAGACGACTTGAAGCTACCCCTGTATAAAAATAATCATGTAGCTTCTATGTCTCAGGCTCCCAGTTTATTTTCACACTTATGAGAGAGTGAACCCCTATGACTTTTAGCAAATAATATATAATATTTTTTGTGGAAGTGAACTATCAGCACTTCTTCCCAATTCAGTAACAAGGAATTTTTATACAGGTTCCATCGTATAAGGGGCTGAAAGCATTTACTGCTGTAAATTAACACTGCCATTATTTTGTTGGTATGAAAGCAGCAGTAAACATGCTTTCACTATTTAGTTTTGAATCCCGAGCAGAGCACATATTTCACACAGTAATAGGCAGTAACTTCCATGGATGGGGAACATAATTACAGTGTCCTAGCTCCCAATGGGTGAAGGTTGTAAAGGATAATATATAGCACCAGCTGAATCTGCAGAAGAAAAAACTACACAATAAAGAGCTCCCTATCAGCACGCTCCTTTTTCAGAAGTACTTTCCAATAGGCATACAAGCAGGTGTTTTAGGATGGTTATGTCATTGCAGCTGGTTTGACAGCAGTATTTGATGGCTATGAGGACAAAATGAGAGGTGATGGGAACAGACTGTGCCCTCAGTTATTCCAGGTTTTAAAATTCAGCAGTGCAAAACTAGGAAAGTTTTGAATTAGCCCTTCCTTTTGCGCAGCACAGTGTTCTTACTATTTTGTAAGGGATAGCTACCAGCCATCCCATATAGATTTCTGGGGTACAGGACAAAGCAAATGATGCAAAGTTATCCACGTTTACACAAACTCTTCACTTTTCTTTCCTAGAACTTCTTTCTATTGCATGTTCTGAACAAGAAACACCTCATCAAGAGTGTCTTCTGTCATTCAGGAGCTGCAGAGCTCTGAAAGCAGAGGCATATGTGGTTCCACTTGTCCCCATCACAAACAGTCAACAATTACCAATTGACTGAGCTCCTTTATCCAATCTTCTGCAAACCTCCTCAGATGTTCCAGATTTGCAGAGCACTCCAGAAAGCTGGTGTCATATTTAAACCATGCTTTTAGATGCACTTAATCCCAGCCATGTGATGGGGAAATTTAATTAGCGAGAAAGGCACTGTTCCCCATTCCTCGTTAGCTTACATGTAGATTACAGCATTGTTAAAGTACAAACTGCTGCACTGCATCTCACTGCCCAGCATTACAGTGTGGTGCCAGGTTACCTTCTGGAGTTTGTGTCAAGAAGCTAACTCTGAAGGTGAAAAATCTTTGCTGGAAAGGAACTCCACCCTAAATGTCCTGTCCCTGCAGAGGCTCTGCTTACCAGTGTTTCACTACGAATACTGTCACCTTCCGGACTTATCATGGCTTCTGCTGTCATGGTTCACAGAGATGGCTACAGTCATGCCAACAACCTTAGCCAATCTCTTCAGTGCTCCTGGAGATTTAAGATAGGACCTTGGGAGTGGAATCAGATGGAAAGCACATGCAGCATAAGAGTTCCGTGGCTCTGTGCTCCCATCAGATGACCAAGTTGGGAGTGAAGCAATCCATATCGAATTAGTATGCTTGAATCAATCCACATCCCAAGAGTTCCTAAATCTTTACTAACTTCCAGCAATCTTTACTTTCTATTATCTAGGACAGGCTTTTATAACTTATGTCATCTCTGTCATCAGAAAAGCACTCTAGCCGCAATAATTTTTCACACTGTACATCACTGTAATTTATTTATTTGACTGGAAAGGAAAGGATAACTGAGAAAGAGAGTTTTTATTGTGATGTGCTGTCTATTGCAATGCTTCCCACATCCATGCCCATTTGTATTCCATCACCTCTGGGTTATGAGCATTTCTGTCAATGGGGATTGTCATGGCTGTAAAGACTTAACTCCTAATACCTTCAGATTAAAGAATTTTTCCCAGGCACTTTTTTTTTTTTTTTTTGGTTCATATATTTATAAGGCATAACAGTTAGGGGGTTTAGAGGTTCAGTGATCACCCACTGTCAATCCTATTTGCTTGTTTTCTTTGCCAGGAAGGCACTAAAATGTATTTAACCTGAGGTCCTCTGCAAGACCAGCTTTATTTTCTCTACTAAATGTTCTCTTGGCTCATTTCTAGAGAAACTTGGCACCAACTTCATCAGAGGCAGAGCTGCATCCTAAACCCCACTCTATTTTAGGACTGTTTATATGATGATATAGGTATTCAGGATACAGATTCAGATGATCAAGGTGTCCTGAGAAAGCCACCAGCTCTCACTGCTTCCTTCAACAGTTTTAATCATGGGAATATTGGCTAAATTCTTCATGGTAGATTTAACTAATATTGGGATGAAAAATAATTTCCTTTGCGTAGTAGGGAGACTGATGAGATTGAGAGTATCTCACTGTTGGCATCTGGATATGCACCTCCATACAACTTGTACTTCCCCACCATGAAATTCTGACTTCACCTGAACCAAAGAAGGGCCAGGTGTCATTAAGTACTTCTTGCTGTCCCAAAACATGGAGCTGGGACAGGAGGGGAAAGTCATAGGTGGTTGGCAAAGTCAAATCAAAGAAGGTTTACATAAATAAGGAACTTTGTGGAGGGCCTGGAAAGAAAAAAAAAACACAAACCTGCGAGGAGAAAACCAAATAAATTAGAAGGGTGACAGGGAACAGATTGCAAGGTCAGGTTAGAAATATCTTGCATCTTTCCATATGTGAGTGGTTTACTTTCTTCAGATGAAAAAAAAGTCAACCTAACCTTCCATGCTCAGAGAAAGCAAACCCAGCCACTACAGTTTTCAACTAACCCTAGTAATGATGTTTCACTTTCTAGAAAATCACGAACTTCTAATACATGGGTATTCTCTGTATATAAACACCAAAGTTCACCACAAGAATCAGCTTCCTCTTTATTCTACAGTATAGTATAGGTAAAAAACTATTGCAACAAGAGATATGTCTGAATTTTTTCTCTGGTGCTAGAAACGAAGACATATTGGTCTGGAATGGGCTATGCCCATGGGGAAGCAATGACAAAGGATTATCTGGGATGTTATTTTTAAAAAAACCAAAAAGTAAATTCTGCTGACCATACTCTTTTCTTGACTTTATGAGCTACAAACAACTCTGTTAGAGTGATATCATTTACAACAAACTTGATTGAAACTGATTGTGTTAAAGCAACTAGGAAAACTACACGGCTTTTAATGTTCTTTAGCTTATTTTGCAGCGAGAGCATGATGGTTTCTGTACAGGCATTTGCTGCTGAAATGGGAAATAGGTGGGCTGTTTGCTGAGTCTGTCAGCTGGAACACTGACAATTGCTACTTGGACTGCTTCAACGTAAATATAATTTTCTCAGACTTCAGTACTCTGTGTTAAGAGTCTCTTATAGTGTCAATATACACAAATGTATTTAATTCTTGTTATTTTTTATTTACATCACAACAAGAACATGACCCTGAGTATGATGTTTAACCACAGGATGTATTTACACAGCTCACAGAAAGTGATGGTGAGAAATTTTCGAAGCCACACCATTTTATTCTGTCTTTGTTTTCCTTTCCTCCTGTACAGAGGTCCAGTGTGTCAGAAAAATCTGGATTTGCAAGCAAAGTCCCTGGGCAGTTTTCATTTTTTAATGAGAACAAATTTTAAAAGACTTGCTTAATTTTTTTTTAATCAGAACTTCACTGCTAAAGCCCACTTTAAATGATGTTGTACTTAATAATCACACAACAGTAGACATTGACACTAGTTGGATATGCATGTGTCATTTGGGTTAAGTTTGCTCATTTAATTTCTTCTAGAAACCTTTCTGCCTGTGGTGAATCTTCAATCCAGTTTCTTTAAATATGTCCACTTAAGTTCTGAACTCTATTTTGATCCTGTTCAGTATTAGACTCCCATTCTTTCTGATTATGTACATACACATCTGGAAATCAGCCTGATTTGGTTTTTGTTTCTAAAACTGCAGCTGCATTCCTTTGTTTTATAACTACGATCAATGCGAATTAAGCATCTGGAATCTTTCTGTCACTCAAAGCATTTTGACTCTATCTATTTCTAGTATCTCCTGTTGACATTTCTGCTTGTCTGATGGCTTGCAAGATGTTTGTTTTCTTTTTCACATTCCCACAGTGCAACTGTGACACTTTCCACAAAGCAAATTGTTTACTACTGTCAAATTATCTACCTGCACAAAAGCAGTAATGGAATCTGTATGTGGTGTAAAAGTTCCATTTTCACTCCTCTCCAGTGGTAGTGGAATTTTATACCATAACTCCAAGCATTTAGGTCTATGAAAATTAATCTAAAAAGACTGTAACAAGTCTGGCAAGTAACATTTGGGGTTTCATAAGTACTCCAGACAACATGCTTTCTAAGCACCGACTAAAATATAATGTCTCTTGCAATGGCTAAGTGGCATAATATTTATACCATTTGTTTTCTATGAGGGAAGCTTTTAAAGTTACTCTTTTCCTGCTGAAAATCGTATTTGTAATACAGAGAAACTATTACCTGGAACTGGAGAGAAACTACAGAAGTCCAGTAAATACAGTGATTTTTCAAAAGCTTCTGTAGGCACTATCAAGCAGTCACAAAAATAACACCAGCCACATTTTCTGGAGAGGATCCATACTACTCACAGCTTCTCACAGCTATCCTTCTGTCTCCTACTTGCCCTACTTTTGTGCTTTGGAGCTACCTTATCTCGGAGAACATTTGATGAAGTTGTTTCCACCAGAGTGAACTTCCCTGCCACCCCATGAATCACCTGGCACAGGTCACTATCGAGAAACATGGGTTCCTTCCTTGTTCCCCTGTGCTCACCCCACACATGCACAGACAGAAGCTTCTCCCAGGCCTGAGCTGCAAGTTCTGCTGAGGAATGTTAAGAGTTGAGCTTCAGAGTCAAACTGAATGGCCATTTCACACGAGGAGACTCTTTCCAACAAGCACACTTGTAGTACAATTACAGAAGTGACTTCTTCTCTCCTCCTCCCCCACTCAGTCCTGTAGTATCAGAACATCCGTAAACTTGTCCCTTGGATAAACAAACACTTGTACCAATAGGTATGCTTCTGGCCAAGTTATTCTTGTGCCTTTTTTTAGGATTTTCCATTTTACCTGTCAATTGCACTCACTGCTGCTGGCATTTCTTTTTCACCTGGACTGTGGGTGGTACATTATCTAAGACACATGTTTTTCAACCCACTTACCTAATTCCAGCAGTCCAGGCAGAATCTGCTTTATTAGCACTATTTATACAACTCATTTGCAACAAACATTTTTTTTTTGTTTGGTTTGGGTTTTTTTGGGGGGGTTAGCATAGTATTGGCATGAGGTTCTGATTTCAGGTAAAACAACCACTGCCCACTACAGCCCCTCAGCTAGTCAAACAATCAAAGCAAGCAAAGCAAAACAAGCCAGTCAGACATTATTAGAGAGAATGGTGATTAGAAGAAATAACAATACAGGAGAAAAATGCATGGCTATTCAGAAACCGTCTTTTGGGGACCGAAGAAGAGATATGGAGCCATTTTTCACTAGGTTCACAAGAAAATGTCAGCACACAGATGTTCCTGTACTGTCAGATTGCATCTTAATTTGGCCAAAGGGGACTCAGGCAGTCACCCCTCACAGACAAATTTTAAAGGCCCATTACAAATCTGATTTATTGGTTGCTAAGAATCTCCCCGCTATGGTCTGCAGATTTTGCATGACGTGAAGCTGAAATCCAGCTACAGATAAATGTATGCTTCTCTCTGTGATTTAAATCCATCTGAATTCAGTATTTCTTGGACATCGGTTAAGCCTCCCCCCTGTTTGCCCACCCTCTTTCCTCCTAATACCTTGAGGCAGTTTACTTCAGAATGAAGCAGAGCATTAACCTGTACAAAATTGCTAATTTCTATATAACTCTCCTGCTTTCATTAAAAAAAAAAAAAAAGAAAGAAAAGAAAAAAAAAAGAAAGAAAAAAAGCAAATGGCTTTTGTTCTAAAAATGCAGGGGAAATTTTACAGAAACAAAAGACATGCATCTGCCCAGCAAGAGAAATGAGAAATTGCTGGGATTTGTTTTAGATGTTTAGGCATGCTGGTGTTAACAACAATCATTCAAATAAAAATATAACTGCTTCTGTCTTTCAGTCTTTTTTAAAATTGCCTTTGCTTTTCCCTAAAAAGAGACATTCCCTGCCTTCAGTGAAAAGCCAAAGATATGACCGAAATGCATTTGGAATTGCTGAAGAAACACCATTCAAACTTGCTCTACTTGAACTGCCCATTGTTACGATTCAGACAATGTACAACAATAATCACAGCTAACTTCTAAGCGTGCCTGCATCACAAGAATTCAAAGTCAACAGCTCCTTTTATTTCCATTAACATCATAATCAAAGCCTTCATTTGCAGTTTCCCTGACAAAATCGTAACAGCATCTGAACAGTCATCTGACAATTTGTGAAAGCAGCATGCAGTTCGTCTTCCAGCACAGCGTTTCCTACAGGAACTATACTAAACAAAGACAACATCAAAAGCAACAGAAGAATCGCGCAAAGCAAGTCTGACTCAGCCCAAGTTTGGATTCAACATCTGGCTGAACACAGTAGTGCCCCTAATTCTGATATTGTTTCGTGGGATTAAAACCCATCTAATCTCTTTAACTGACCCATCTCAATTCCCAGCTATACCGCTTTACTTATCAAGAGAGGAAGAGGAACAAAAAAAAAAAAACAAAATAAAACCAACACAACAACAACAAAAAAACCCACAAAAAACCACCAAGCAAGAAAGAGGCAGAGTCTTATCAGTGTCTTATCCCACCTTTCCATGGCTCTCAGCCCGTCTGTCTTCGCATGATCTGCAAACCACCTGTACCGATCCAGCCCATTCTGGGGGCAGAAAAATATCTTCCCGGTAGATGTAGTCTCAGCTGTGCTTTGATTTTTCGGCACGAATGTCTAGAATCTTCTGCTTAAGCCAGACACAGCAACACAAAACTGCAGCTGAGCTCTTTTGTTTTCCCTCCTCCCCGGGGCTGGAGCAGCGGCACTCCCGGCGCTCCCGCTCCTGTCCCCACCCCCGGGGCCGACGGAGCTCTCGGCTCCGCCGCCGTCCCCCCAGCCCCCGGCAGCCACCACCTTCTCCAGCCCTACCCAGAGCCTGCCGAGATTTTTCAGTAAAAGGGGCAGCTTTAGGTGGCGGTCAGGTGATCTCTTGTTAAAAACAGAAAGGATGCTCGGGGATGGAGCGCATGGATCCGTGGTGGTTTTCAAACTAGCCATTTACATTACAAAGCAGGGAGAAAAATATAGCTCTGAGGAGATCATTAGGCATTCTGCGCCTTTCCTGATCTCCTCTAGCAATCCACAAAAGCAGGCACAGTGGAAAGATATGCAATTAAACTTTTCAGTGGCAATAATGACATAGCTTGTATACCATGACACCCCTACATATTTAAAAGTAGGGGCTCATTCCTAAATAAACAATTATTTTTCACATTTTCACAGTTGCTATGCTGTTTTTTACAATACGACCTTTAAATATTTATGCTGAAGCCATATTTAATATCTCAGCAGCAAATGGACCATACCCAACTGAAAACAATTACTAGTTCCTTATTCACATTATTACATTGTAATTCAAAATATCTTTGACAGAAAGGCCGTTAGGTGTAAACCTGACTTTCTGAGTTGTAGATTATCCAATGGCCTCGTTCCCTGGAGCTACCCTGATTAAAGCTACCATACTGTGCAGGGCTTTGGAGCTTAGACTGAAACACTGGAAGAATGAAACTGTAACCCTAGATTCTGTGAGTGTCCTAGCTATTGCCATTTTTCAGAAATACCCAAATATTGTTGTAAAAGTTAGATTTACTTGCAAAAAATGTCACAAGCAAGTCTTATAAAAGAGCAAAGACTGTAAGTCTTGATAAAATACTGAATTTTTAACCCCAGTTGTCATTAAAAATTTTCTATCAGGTTTAATGAGACCAGAATTTCACCCAACGTATCTCCTTTGCATTCATTACAAAATGTCAGCAAACAGGAAACATTTGCAGAATTAGGCACTAAAGGTAAAGTAGATATTCATATTTAATCAGTCTTTTTGAGAAACTTTAAGCGTGTAAATGTATCACCTATTCCAGAATAAATCTAAGGTCAGTCTCTTATGACCATATTCTTAAAGACTCATGTTAAAGCCAGAAACCCCATCCATCCATCCATCCATCCATCCATCCATCCATCCAGCATAGAGACTTCTCATACTCCCCAATGTTTCCCAAAGTATCATAAACAACTAACAGCTAACTGCAGATCTGTCCACAGACCGCCCTTCATTCCCTCTAGCACCACACACAAAATGCAAATTTCCAGTTTTTGCTTTGCATACTATCACTCTTATGATGTAAGGTAATTCTCTTGATAAGCACACAAAGGACTAATGAGATTTGTTTCAGGATACCAAAGACAAAGAGCTATACTAGATATCACGGATTATCTGCACCACATTAGCACATGACCTCTACGAGATCTGTACTACCAACACTATCTTGCTCTGATTTCAGAGACTTAAGGTTTTTAACTCTGACACATCCTAATGCTGCAGTAGGAGTGCTTCACATCATTCTTACCATAGCCAAAGTTTCTGCCGTAGTCCGTGAGTTTTTTGGCAGAAGCTAATAGGGCTAAGGGCTGGTGAAATTCCCATAATTATAATATAGGAAGTTCTTTCAAAGCAATCTTCCTAGGGAAAACAAACAAACGAACAACAACAAAAAACCCCAAACAAACCAAACCCAAAACCACTGTAGTTTTGTTTGTGCTAATTGTGCTAGATTCAATTTATTTTAAAAAGATTTCAGAAGCAGGACTCTTGTCATGTCAAGGTAAGCACATCCTCGTATAAAAATATTTAATGTCTTGCACACTTAACACTTGTACACTTTTATGATGGTCCCAACAGTGAAGGTCACAGGAGCCAAGAGAAACTAGAAGAATCAAGACAATTCCACCTTGATCATGATGAGTTTATGGATGTAACTGGAATTCTGTAGGTTTTGGGGACTCTGTAGATCCCCATGTAGTTACTCTCTTAATAGTTTTTTCCCTTCATCCTGCTGAAGCAACAATAGCGAAACAAGAGACATATACTGGTTAGAATGGGTCAAACAGAAGAGAATCAGTTAAGAAAATCATCTGAAGAGGCTAGCAGGTGCAACCAAAACATATTTCTTACTCTAATTTCTTCAGAACTCATAGCACAGAATTGCATACATATTGGTGTTTTCTAACTTGGATACTGTCAACAGTCTTTTGTTGCAATAAAGTCAACATAAAACTTGTTTTTAGTAAAGAAATAGGCCTAACCTATCATTGCTGAAAAGGTAGGTCAACACCACTATCCTGCCAGCCACCTATAGCAGTTTCAATACTGTGTAAATTATGAGGCTGCTTGACAACATTTCCAACCTAAAGTTGAACTCATGTACTTGTGTCAGTCTGTGCACAGGATTCCCACTGAATGTGATGAGTTCCTTAATGAGCAAGAGGATTACATCTTATGCATACTTATTACAGCCACCGAAACTGTTCAGTTTAGCAAAGCAGAGTACACTATAGACTCTCAACAATGAAATGCTGTGGTCACCCATCTAGTGCTACATATGGTATATGACTCTGAAAAGACAGTAATTTAATTTCTAAGAAATAAAGCAATTATTTTAGACTTCCCATAAAGCCTCTTAAAATGCCTGGTCTGCCATACAAATCGACAGGAACAAGGCATTCTGAATTTACATGTTGATGCAGTAATAAGTACAGGCCTAATCCACTGGAAGAAACTGGACGATTATCTTCAACCTAAAAGCTATACGTATATGTCACACATAGATATATATACAGACACATATACATAATTAACCAAACCCATGTAATAAATATGGATGAAAACCTGTCTCAATCATGCAGAAAACAATTATGATTTGGGAACTGCGTGCAGTAGAATTTATCAAAATAAAAATCTGCGCAAACTGATTCTTTACTCAAGAGGTAAATACAGTATTTTTTAATCATTACGTGTATCACATGTAATCCTTTGAGAGGAATTTGAAAGTTTCCCAGCAGAATCACTATTTTAAATTTATACTCGTCTAAAAATTAGAGCTTTAATTTGAACAACAACACACACATAATCAAATCATTGAGGCATGACGAAAATAAATTTATGGTCTACTTTCTTATAGAAATAGTCTCGATATTTGCAATGTTAATTTCAAAACAGTAAAAACATGCATATATCAACATAAAATGACCAAAAAACCCAACCCTCTTTTATTTATAATACATATCAGCCTTAAGGCTGGATTTGCTCCTAAAAGAGACCATAGAAGTAGGTTACATTTTTTTTACAGTTCATTTCTATGCAAGCCAAAAAGGTATATGCTTAAAAATAAAACTACTCCCCATCACTAGGAAAACAGATATGTCATGTATGTGTATTTATGAAGCCTTTTTGAATTTGTGCAGCAAAGAGGCATGAATGCTTTCTTTTTCCATTACTCTTCAGATGTGAATTTGCAAGTCTGTGCTTCAAAAGTCACGCTAAAGGAGATAAAACATTATTAACTTCAGATCCTTTAGATCAGTATTACTGATGAGTGGAAAAATCCAAGTGCATAATGGAAATATCCAAGTTACACATGTAATTTATACAATGGAAAAAAAACCACTACAAAATCAGAACAGACAGTAACTTTAAATATCTTGCACCTTCAGAAATACTGTCAGGTATAACCATTAAGGTTAACAAGCTTGGGATAGATTTAGTTTGGGTTTTGAATGTAGTTACAGTCCTTTGTGCTCATAGGAGAAAGATTGCCAAGATGAAAGAGAAAGAAGGAAGACTGACTTAGAAGATGTGGTCCTATTCCAGTGACATTATAAATAAGACATTTGACAAGTGTGGGCTGTGACCTGTTATAGAGATAGGCCTCTCTGTGGAGTGTCATTATCTTTGACTTTAAAACAGACATAAAGAACTGGGATATGATGAGCAAGGTTAATATAAACATACTTTGGAGCTGTTGGCATTTTCTTGTCAAATTATGGGAAGCCATAGGAAGAAATTATGGAAACTTTCCCTTCTTCAAAAACCCAATGAAAGATAAAAAGAGAAACAACATTCCTCTGAGAGCAATAAGGAAATTCACCATCCAGCCTGCTAGAATGTCCATCCTGTTTTTTCCTTATGGGACTGATACAGGAATGACATCAGCTCTTGGACACTACTAAAGAAACTGCTTGAGCAAAACGGAAATTGAATGGATAGATACAGTTCAACATTGATGTCAGCAGCACATCCTTATTTGCTGCCTCAGAAGACCATGCTACAGGAAACCTCTTAAAAGTATAAAAATGAGGGTTTGGATTGCATGTAGCCACTGAAATATCTCATAGCTCTTTTTGTGAAGCAGGAATTCAATACCAATATCCTGGCTAGAATGAAGAGCTGGGATAAATGTTTTGCTGACCCAGACTGAAGAAAGCAAGCTTTTATTCTTTGCCATATATCTGTGTGCACATGCATGTGTGTGATCATTCCTCTGGTAAGTCCTATCAGTTTCAAAAAAGGAAAATAGGATGTATCCCTCAGAGTAGCACAATACAGTTGAAGATATATAAATAACTGGCTTCTGTGTCTAAGCTGTCTTCAGTGCTACTGTTAATCTCTACATATGCATTACATTCCATCCATGGAATGGCAGAATCATTCCCCTGAACAAAATTTGTAGAGGATTCAAATCAATTCAATACAATTGAATTTCTAGAGGGTTTGGGGGATGGAATGTGTAACTTTCAGCCAAACCTTTGCAAAAATCCTTGACAGCTCATTTCCCAACCAGTTCTGAGGTGTGTGTTCCAGGGAAAACAGTCTTCATCTATCTCTTAAGCACAGAAGTCTTAATAACTTTGACAGAAACAGGTGTGTAGTGATGGAAAAAAAAACAAACCCCAAACATAAGTATGTCCAGTTATTTTTCGGAGGATATTAATTTAACTTTCTTGGGATAGTTTCTCCCTGAGATTGTACTAATGCTTGCACAGGCCGACAGTGAGAAGAAGATAATTATAGTCCTCTTCACACAGTATGTTCATTAAGTGTGCTATTTTGGATAAGTAAGTTTTTAATTGGTTTCCAGTGCCTGTAAGTAGGATGGCCTATGGTAGTATGGCAGTGAGGATCCGCGCCCCTACCGCTTTCCCCTGTTGGAATTCAATGAAGTTTAATTGGATTACAATGGAGGTAGCCACAAGATGTCAATTACTGGTATACTCACAGTGTGGACCTCATCTTCCAATGGCCCTTGACTGACTGACTCTGCACACTTATTACAGGACCTCTTCCCCATCTTCCTAGAGACTACGTATTGTACAAAGAAGCCATACTCTTTATTAAACAGCAGCAGAATTGCACAACTCTTGCAGAACTCACTGCCTGAAAAAATGAAAGCTCTACTTGGTTTGAGTTTACAGCATGTGACCTACTTAGTTTAAAGCTAGTTCTGGAATGTCCTTCTGCATCTGTGAGTTGTCCATGTGTTATAGTCTCCCTCCCCAGAACTGGGAAAAGATATCATTTTATGTATTATCCTTTGTCTGAGGTGAAAAAAAAAATTTTTGTTTGTTCATGTAAGAAAATAGTATAGTTTGGAAAGAATCTTCCTAGATTTCAACTGTTTAAGTTTTGTGAAACAAATAAAAAGAATCCCTTAATGTATCTTTCTGACTGCTTCATAGTCCTCTTTTATCTAATTTGAGATCTGAAACTATAAACACATCAAATGCATTCATTAAAAGCACTTTATACGCTGCAACACAAATGAACTAAACCCATTAAAACTGGCCAAAAAATTTGCCAGTTCTCCTTTTATATGAATGATATTTTAATGAAATATAATTTAAAATAAAAAATGTCTTTTTTTTTAGGGTGTGGGTTTTTTTTTTTCTTTCCTCTGTTAAAT